>JAPMOR010015229.1:0-23080 GCA_026543865.1 Argiope aurantia | reverse complement strand
CATAAGACTTAAATACCGAGCGATTCTGTTTGCAATACTCATATTCAGTAATAATAATAATAAATGAATAACAATAAATATGATAAATAAAATAAAACGATTGGTTTTATTTAAAAATATTTTTATATTAATTGCAATTTCTTCATTTCCACTTTAAGTTAAAGTTGAAGTTTTACCGGAAATGACAACAAATTAGCAAAATATATATAGTAAATTGAAAGAAACGATCTAAACAACAGTATAAGTTTGGTATGACTATCAAAATTTGAAGATTAAAAATGTTTTGTTTCAGAATCTATGAAGAGACCATTTACTTAAAATATTTAATTGAAAATTGTAGTGAGCGGTAATACTGGCTAACCCGCTGGTCGCCAAAGGTGGCTAGTATTAAATAAAACTTGCCTCAAAATAAAACTGATTTATTGGATTAATAATATAGAGAGTGTAAAAGATCATAAAATAATTTTTCTTGAATTTATTTTGTAGTAAAAATATTTCATATTTGTTTTATTTCCTACAGACAGGTGTCGAAAATTATATTTTTGCAGATTTCATTTCCAAAAAAATGTAATTTATTTTTAATTGGAGCTTTAATCAAAGTGATCAATCAACACTTTGAAAAAAGCTAATTTTTTCCCACGAATGCGAAACGTGCTCGTGTAGCTTAAATTTTATTTTTTTTTGTACGAAAAAATTTTTTGAAAAATTTAGTTAAAATATTTATTTAAAAATTTATTAAAAATAGAAATTTAACTTTAAGGTTAAAACATTGGTATCATTTAAAAGATAAATTTTTGATCTTTAATTTAATATAAAAATCTTTTTTATGCGGTAGTATTTTCGGATGTTATAGCAGAAACACGCCAAAATTTCGCTTAATTTTTAAATAAATAAAATTCTAATTAAAAATTCGAAAAAATAACCCCCATGTGCACATACCCGGCCTCCCATGTATACACGTGCCAAATTTGGTAGCTTTAAGTTGAATGGTCTGGCCTGTAGAGCGCCAACACACACACACACACACACACACATTGAGCTTTATTATAAGTATAGATATAGATAGATAGATGTATTAATTTTCGAACTTATTCGATCGACAAGTAGACATTCTGTTGATATCGGTTCATTATGCTCGGTGATTGAACTTTATTATTTTATTGAATCAAAACTGTGTAACTGCCTTTCGACTTTATTTAATATAGAATAGTCTGCTAATCTGTCCGCTCGTACGGAAGCGAATAGTTTTCGAAAGCGACAATGACAAGTGAAATAAGGAGTGATTTGAAAATTATTTAGCAGGGCACTGAAATAATTTAGCAGGGTTCACACGAGGCCAAATATTGTCCGTAATGGAAGGTCACGCCTACTTTAGGAAGATCACGTAACCGCAATCTGACAATAGCAAACAGTTTTTCCGATGAGACAACCATTTGAACCCTGCTTTTGTATCAAATTTTTGAACCATTCAGCCAATGGATGCAAAATTTATAATACGAAAAACGCATAATGTCTCCTTCAAAATTTATGCAAGATGCTTTCAACGCGAATATCATGGAAAAATGGATGGATTCACATGTACTGAAATCAACAAAAATATTCTTGTCGGGTTTTTATTAGTTATATACAAATATTTTTAAAAACTTTAAAATATATTTACTAATAAAATTAATACGAATTAAATTTAAACATTAAAAAAATTGGTATGAGAATTACTTAAATTCACCTCTTGTTCTACTCTAACTTGAAAAAATTTAAGCAAGGATTTAATTCTTTTCTAAACTTAGCAAAAACTTTCATTGGGATATTTGAGCGCAGACATTGCATTCGTATACATACTCGATATTGTGAAAATATATCACTGCTAGAATAAATAAGGCAAATGCAGGATAGAATATAAAAACATTTATTAAAAACAAAACTTAAACTAAGATCATTATCACAATAAGAAGAGCTTTACAATCAATTATAATGTATTAATAAATGTTATGGCATTGAAATGCGATCAATATTTACATCTTAAAACAGTTGATGGAGGTAAATGTGCAAAAATCGAAGGTTTTTCTTAAAATCCCGATGATGAAGATTGTATATATCAGATGATTTTAGCCTATATATAAGTCATTATTTTAATGGGATATACGTTGTCAAAGCAGATTTCAAACCGTTGAATATAATTATTATCTTTACACAACATTTATTCCAAGAAGTTATCCAGATACGGTATAATGTTACCATCCATGAGGATTACCGCATCCGAGAAAGACTGACTTCTGCAATGTCATCCTGTGGAGTTTCTAATGGAAACATAGAAACTGAAAATTAATAAAAATTATTCAAACCACAAAAGACATTTACTTTGAAACACACTATATTAAAAATACTCGATTAGATAACTTATTTAAAAATAAAAGCCTCGAAAATCTCAATATTGATATTATCTCAATTTTTTCTCTGGTACATTAATTAACGAAAATAAATATGATAGCAAATCTATATTTAGTCTTCAATTCGGATTTTTCTTGTGATATTCCATGTTCTTGTTATTTAAGAATAATTTTTGGTTGACATGACAAAGAATATAATATTTATCACATTACTTGCATATAATTTTATATGATTACCCTCTTATGTGCAAAATGCCTAAAAAACTACTTCAGATGAGGAATCACTTCAGCATTACAGCAATTTTTAAACACTAATTATTACATTTGATTGAAAATCATTCATCTTCTTCAGAAATATCTCTAAATATGATAGAGAGTAGAAGGTAGCAATGCTTTGAAAAAGAGAGATGCAGGGTCTTATGTAATGCTGGCTAATCAACTAACTCACATTAAGAACTCAACTAACTCACATAATGCAGTATTGATGTGATAAAATAATTTAATATTAATTTTCTAAAATTGTAAAAAATCTATGATAATTTATTCCAATTGGCACAGTTAAATCTTGCAACCACCAATCATTTAGCAATCTCCAAATTTTAAAACTTTTAGACCATTTCCTCGAAAAAGTGAGATATGAATCAAGAAATTGTCTGAGTGTACAAGAAAGAATACAAGCAAAAAAAATTTTATAGAGCCATTGCATTAAATCGGCAGCCTTAACGTCATCTTAAATTCTGACTTGTATTTGTGACATCAATTTAAATTTTTCCCTTAGCGTGTTTCTGTGTGATTCGATTTTCATAAAAATGGAAGAAAAAAGTTATTGTTATTAACGTTAGAAATAAAATGATCAGAATGGATTTTAAGTGTTTTGTTCATACCAATTAATAATGGCCATTATATATGTATCAATATTAATTGAGAAATGGAATTTTTTTTTCTTAATTTCAGTCAGTTGTCAAACTTTTGGGTACCTAATCTTATAAAACTTGCGGCTGAGTTTTTAGAAACAGAATCCATCCTCCGGCATCCTATGCTTGTTTTCCGGAGACACACGACACATCTTTTCTAAAGAAGTTTTATGATTCTAAATTAAAGTCTTTTACAAAAGAAATCAACATTAACCAGAAAGGATTGATAACAATTTTAAGCGCGCATTATAATTATGCAAATTCTGGAAATAACCCACAGATTCAAGAATTTTTCTCAACCGCCAAGTGATATGAACGCGTGTTCTAACCTCTTGTCTAAATCCTTAAAAGTAAGTGTAAAGGACAGAGCAAAAATACATCAAAAATTATTTTAAAAGGCTAAGTTAAAAAATGCTAAATTTTGTTCAATATTAATTAAAACTATACTAAAAAATCTTCGTCAAATTATTAATTAATTGCATTAAATAGTTGCTAGGCTGTACGATTTTGAGTAAAAATGGCCTCAATATAAAGCATCGAACCATTATTATTATGCAGCATCTAATTTCCAATTAGAAATTTGAACATACTCATTTAGTACAAGATATCTCGAACAAATAATCGAATATATAAATATTCGAAATTAATTAAAAGTCAAATAATTAAACTAAATAAATAAATTGATACCCACACCATTTAAGAAAAAAATTTTCAAATTAATATAATATTTAAAATGAATTGATATTAGTATTCAACACTTGGAAATGAATCTTAATAGCTTAAATAACTTTAACATATAAATAACGATAATTGCAATCTAAATGGTAAAACATTACCTGTTCTGCACCGGCCAATCGACTCACAATTTCCGTCCTCTCGATTCGAAACTAATACAGCTTGTACTTCAGAATGTCCTCATTGATCATGTTTACTTAGAGCTTAAAAATCACGTCTATTCATCATTTCCCCATTTTCTTTTTTAAAAGCAACCACTTTGCGGGTTGCTACAATATAATGAATTCCAGTTAATGATAAATTAAATTATGTTTTAAAATAAATAATGTATTGTAATAAATTTTAAGCAATAAAGCTTCACAGGTTAAATTTCTTTTCCTGCATGAGTGCTGCATTTAAATTGCTTAACTTTTTCTGCATTTAAATTGCTTCCTTTTCATGAATGCTTTTTCACAAACTTCCCAGGCATAAGACTTTTCCTTTTTTATGCTTACCTAAATGTCTTCTGAAATTAGATTTATCGCTGAATTTATTACCACAGACTTCACAAACATAAGGTTGTTCTTTCGTATGAATGCGCAAATGTATTCTTAAGTTAGATAAATATGAGAAAGGTATTTTACAGACTTCACAGACATAAGGTTTTTCCTTCGAATGAACACGTAAATGTTTCGCTCAAGTGCCTCTTTCGGTGAATGCTTTACGACAAACTTCACAAACATACCGTTTTTCTCGTGTGTGGATACTTAAATGTAATTTTAAAGAATTTCTTTTCGAAAACTGTTTGAGCAGTATTCACAAACTTAAGGTTTTTCTTTTGTATGAATGCGTAAATGTACCTTTAAACTAGACGTACGAACGAATGCTTTATTACAGATTGTACAGACATAAGGTTTCTCTTTTGTATGGATACGGTAGTGTTGTCTTAATGTATTTCTGCTGTAGAATGCTTTACTACAGACTTCACATACATAAAGCTTTTCCTTCATATGAACGTTTGTATGCATTTTTAAATGACTTCTTCGTTTGAACGCTTTATCACAAGTTTCGCATACATGTGGTTTCAAATATGAATGACAAGATAAATGCCTATTCTAAGCTTTTGTATTACTGCAGTTTAATCCACATAATTCACGCTGAATCTTTCCTTCTTTCAGAGGAATCAGCGAATGTTTCTTTAGTTCTTTCTACATATTTAATACTACTTCACACACATGCAATACGTAAATTTTTCCTGATATGAACAGATGATACCTAAAACCTCGTACTTTCCAATGAAAATATTTCGTCTAATTTTTTCGAATCTTAAATTTTTCATCTCAGTGAAAAACAGAATGCTTTATTATGTCATTTTTATATATTGCCTTATATTCTTCAGACTGAAATATCTATATCTCGTGATTTGAAAAACTTCGGTCTATCCAGTCATTAGAAATTGTTCTTTGGCTAAATATAAAAAATCAAACATTCAATTGAATTCAATGACGATAATCCTAATTATTCAAAAATACTTCTATCGCTCAATTCATTTTTTTTTTACCTCATTCCTTCTAAAAAGATTTCGATCAGTATTCTTTAAATTCTAAATAGTATAGTTCTCCATACTTCTTTTTTAATGATTATTAAAAACACAGCTTTTGATTTTTAAGATTAAAAAGAGGTTCGAATATTCACTTATTTAAAAAAAAAAAACTTGTAATGGCTCCTAACTTTTTCAAACTTGTAGAATTCGTGTTTTGACCTGTAAATTAATCTTGAATGTAAACGCTGCAGGATGTAATGGAACAAATTCTCTTATTCCAATCCGCTATCAATCAGAGCTTCTTTGTGAAAGTTTACATTTCATATAATAATATCAGTTAAATGAGAACTTTTCCTCTTGTAACCGCAGACGTTGTTTGAGCAATTATTGTATGCAATTTCCGAAGCATAATAGGAGAAAAAAATTGTTTTAAATAATGATTTCATGGTGGCTTTGAGTACAATCTTTACGAAGGTCGCGCTAATATTAGTACAAGTTTTTACCGTCTCTATAGCTTTCATTCGTGTTTGCAACAAAATTAAACATTAAGCGAGGCAGGTGGACGGATTTGATGCATGGTTTTATTATTTGATATGCATTTAAATTATTAGATATGTTCGTTATTAGTAAACAAAATAACTAAGAATCGCAAAATAATTGGATTTTATAACTTTATTCAATCAAAATTGTGCAACTGTCTTCGATATTAATTTGTTACAGGATAGTCTGCTTATCTGACAGCTGGTAGCGAGTAGCTACAGAACGAAGACAATGGCTTCGGAATAAGAAAAGGGATTTTGACATTGAAACTAGCTGTATCAAATTTTAGAATCAATCGGTCGACGGATGAAATAAAGCATAGTGTCTCTTTCAAAGTTTGTAGATTCTTCCTGCACGAAAATGATGGAAAAAAGAATAGATTCACATATATCAACCAAAAATATTCGTTTCGGGGAATAATAGTTACATACAAATAATTATATTATTGAAATATATTCATTAATAAAATTAATATCATTTAAGTTTAAACATTAAAAAAATTTTGATATACGAATTATTTAAATTAATTTCTGGTACTGATCTAACTTGCCAAACATTAAGCAGGATCTTAATTTTTTTCTTAACTTCACAAAATCTCTCTCTGGAATATTTGAATGCAGACCTTGCATTCATATGCATACGAGATATTATGAAATTATAGCAATATATAAGTGCTAGAATAAATTACACAGTAACAAATATAAAATTAAAACAAAACTTGGATTTAATTATTTTATTTTATTAAAACAAATCATTATCGCATTAAAAAGATCATTTAAAAACATATATGTCGTAGTAAGGAATATGACGGCTGGTACAAGTAGTAATGATATTTGAATTCCGAAAGCAGTTGATAGAGTGAAATGTGAAGAAATCGAGGTTTTTCCTTTAAATCCTGATGATGAAGATTTTATATCTCATTATTTAAGCCTGTGTATAAGTCGGTTGTTTAATGGGATATATGTTGTCACAGCAGACTTCAAACGATCGAATGAACTTATTACCTTCACACAGCCTTTATTTCAAGAAGCCAGCCAGATACGGTAAATGATATCATCCATGGGGATTACCGCATCCGAGAAAGATTGACTTCTGCAATGTCATCCTTTGGAGTTTCTAATATAAATATAGAAACTGAAAATTAATAAAAATTATTAATAAAAATTAATAAAGTTATTATTTTTTAATAATAATTTCTTACTAACATAATAAAGAGTATAATGTTTATCAAATTACTTCCATATAATTTTATGTGATTACTTTGTTATCAGCAAATTGCCTACAAAATTTACTTTAAATACGGAATCTAATCAGCATCACAGCAATTTGGAGCCCTAATTTTTAAATTTGATTGCAAAGCATTCATTTTCAGAAATGTCGCTAAGTATATTGGAGAGTGGAAGATAGCAAAACTTTGAAAAGCAAAGTTGCGCGGTTTCTTGTGAGGAAGAACTCTACTAACCAATCAGCAAACCACTGTTCAAAAGTACCACTGTGCAATATGAATATTATGAAATAATTTAATATTTTCTTTCTAAATTTGAAAAAATCTAGGATAATTTATTGAAATTCGCACAGTTAAATCTCACAACCTTCAATCTTTTAGCAACATCCAAATTTTACAACTTTTAGATACTTTCCTCGAAATACTGGGGACCGCGGTGGCATGGTGGTAAGGTCTCGGCCACGGAGCCGGAGGGTTTCAGGTTCGAATTCCGATTCCGCCGAAGACCCGTCGCGTAAGCAGGTCTGGTGCATGTTAGAACCGTACGGACCAAAAGTCCTCCCGGTGGTGTGGTGTGGAGAGGGGGTGCCCTCTCGGGTGTCGTCCTTGTTATCTGACCACGGCTCAAAATCACCAGGTCCATTCCAAAATAGCCCCGGTGTTGCTTTAAAAAAAGGGACGTTAGTATAACTAAACTAAACCCCGGAAAAGTGAGATATTAATCATGAAATTGTCTGAGTGTACAAAAAAAATAAAAAAATAAATAAACAGAATAAAATTTTTTAAAAAAAACTTTTCATTATGACAAAGATATAGATTAAAACAATTATGTGCCAAAACTGGATAACAAAAAAGACAGAGGAATACGATAGAACATTTAAACATTTGCTATCTTCTTTCCAACAACAGAGAATCAAGTAAAGCATGAAATAAAAAGGCCTTTTCTGTTAAATATTTTTTTGTGGGATTTCCAATTCGGAGAGCAGAGTCTATCGGGTAGAATGAAATAATCTCTTTCTAACACCGGTAACTGCTGAGAACCAACTAGATGTGTTTCCGTCCATAAGAAATTCTGCATCTCAGGAATGATACATGTGGAAGTATCAAATCTTGAGAACAGAAATACTATCTTCAGGAATCTGTTGGAAATAGGAATATTACAATGTACAGAAAATAAATAAATTAGAAATAATCCCCCAAAAATTGAAATTAGCTTGTGAAAATATCCAAAAGAAGAAAATTTCTGGAACTTCTGGATAATTGCTCTATACCATATTTCTGAAACACGCCATTTAACCAGAATTATTACGGTAATAGAATTATATTTTTTTCTGTTTTAAATAGAATTTCTTGTCTTTATCTTAAATAAAATTTAAGTTTGTGTCCATCGATTGAAATTTTATCTATGTCTCTATTTTAATTGTGTTTTTGTGTGATTTATTATTCATAAAAATATTAAGTAAAAAGTTCTTGGTATTTGCGTTGGAAATAAAAATGAGAAGAATAAATTTTAAGTATTTTTTGATATACAAGTTGCTTTTGATGTATAAGTTGAGAAAAGTCGGTGGAAGATTTAAAATTTCAATTGCAGATTTCCGAATGATGGATTCCTAGATCTTACACCAATTTTTTAAAAACGGATTCTATAACAGTTCCCTAGGCATTTTCCAGAGATAAAAAGCACGCTATCTTTTCCAAATAAGTTCCTAGATTCAAAATGGGACTGCTAATAGAATTGCAACGTTATTAATTAGCGGTACTGGGTAACGATTTTAAGTCCACATCGTAATTTTTCAAATTCTAAAAACAACGCAAACCTTCAAAATTATGTATCACCCACCATTTTATACAAATACATTTTACAATCTCTTGTCTAAATCCTTAAAAGTAAATGAAAGAAATATAACAAAAAAAACTTTAGAATTATTTTAAAAGGCTTAATTATAAAAAGCCAACTTTTTATTTAATAATAATTAAAACTTCCATACAAAAAAAAATCAAGAAATAAAAAATTGATCATTAAGTAATTATATGGCTACATGAAACTGATTAAAACAGGCTAAATATAAAATTAGAGCAATATTCCTTACTCAACATCGAATTTCTCATATTCTATTAGCTCAAGATATCTGATAAGTAAACACAACTAAAAAATATTACAAATTAAGGTAAAGGTCAATAATCAGACACCACAATCTTATTACACCAAATAAATTAATTGATGTCAATACATTCTCACAAACATATTTAAAGTACAATGGGGCATAACTTAATGTATTATTTAAAATTAATTGATACCAGTATTATAGTTCTGCAACATTTTAAAAATACCCTCACTGTTGCTTCTGCAATGATCGCTGTTTTTGAAATGAATATAAACAGATTAAATATCTGTAGCATATAATTAACGATATAAAATAATTGGACGGGAAAAATAACTCCTTCCGTACTGGATATTGGGCTCACTTCGTTAATTTCCATAGCCTAAATGGAAAATAACATGGCCTTTGCTTTAAAATGTTCAGCTTTCATTGACCATGATGAATTTGTGCTAAAGAATCAGTTTTATTAGCCAATTTCCGTTTTTCTGTAAAGTCACATTGTAGATTACTATTGTAAATTCAATTCCAGTTACAGATTAATTAAATCCCTTTTGCCCACATCAAATAAGAACATGATGATTAGTACATAGATAATTATACACTCCATAGAATGTAAGGTCAAGAGATTCCTTCCAAGAGATTCCTTCTGCATATTCTTGCTTTGATTTCAAAATATTTAAATTTTCACTTTCAATCTGTATACAGAGCATAAGTTTTATTTTGCACTAAAATCATTTCCATAAAATTATAATTTCTTTTATATTACGAAGAAATAAATTTCAAATAACTTTTATTCAATAAAGTTTCTTTGAAAGTTCAATTTCACCTTGCGTATGAGTACGTAAATGTATTTTTAAAGTTTTTTTTCTGCTAAATGCCTTTTCACACACTTCACAGACATGAAGTTTTTCTTTTGAATGAGTAAGCAAATGTTGTCTCAAATGACCCATTTGAGAGAATTTTTTGACACATATTTCACAAACGTAGGGCTTTTCATTTGTATGAATGCATAAATGTACCTTTAAAGCACTGGCATTCTTAAACGCCCTACTGCAAACTTCACAGACATAAAGTTTTTCTTTTGTATGAATGCGTAAATGTACCTTTAGACAAGACATTTGAGAGAATCCTTTATTACAAACTTCACACACATAAGGTTTTTCTTTTGTATGCGTACTTAAATGTATTCTGAATTTAGTCAGATACCATAATTTTTTTTCCACAGACTTCACAAACATGTGGTTGTTATTTTGCATGAATACGTAAATGTACCTTTAAGCTAGAAATGTGAGTAAATCCCTTCTTACAGACTTCACAAATATAAGGCCTTTCTTTGATATGAACTCTTCTATGTAATTTTAACTATCTTCTTCTTTTGAACGTTTTACCACAAGTTTCGCATGCATTGTAGGTTTTCACATTTCAATGGACAGATGAACGCCTATTTAAAGCCTTTTGATTTCTACATTTGAACCCACACATTTCACATTGAAATCTAGATTCTTTCCAATGAGCAAGTGGCGGCTTCTTTAGTTCTTCCTCCATATTCAATTTTTTAGCACACACAGAGCATCCATAAGTTTTATCTGCAAAGAACAGATGATGGCTTATTCCTTGCACTTTTCTTTGTAAATATTTCGTCTAGTTTATCACTGCTGAGATTTTTTCTATCAGTAAATAACTAAAAGCATCAACATTTACCATTTATATATATTATTTCACATTCTTCTACCTGAAATACTTGTCCCTTGTCCTTGATTATGTTTGGTCTATCCACTCATTAGATTTTGGTCTTTGTCTAGGCATAAAAATTCAGACAATCACATGAATCAAGTGATGATTTTTGAAAACACAGCTGTAGTATTTGTGACCTCATATTTGAGAAAAACACGGTTCCAGTAAATGCTTTTCTTATCGCAATAGACGTTCATCGACGACTCAGACAAGACAACACACACAATGGAACTACGGTGACAGAAGAGATGTTATAAGCTACAATTCAAAGGGATCACATAATTTCGAAGGCTTCGCAAACCGGCAATCACGTCACAGTTTAAAATACTTTGATCATCTGCATCTACGCAATCGATATCTAGCTACGCAGGGCTCTCTTCAGCCTCTGGCTGTTATCTCCTATTTTGACCTCCTCACCCCACCCCTTGCAGCGCCTATAGCAGCGCCACCTCTTGGAGGGCAGGAGAAAGAGGGTCAGAACGGTACAAAAGTTTTTGTTTTTTATGATAAAAATAGGTTTCAACAATTAATTATTTAAAACGACTTGAAACTTTTTAAAACTTGGTAAAATGATGATGGCTTGACCTGTTATTTATTCGGAATCTTGAAATTAAACGGTTTGAGATATATAGCGACTAGAGCCGTTATCCCAATCAGTTATTAATCAAATCTCTTTTTGATAATGTTTAAGTGTCATCTCATGATCTCAGATCAATCAAAAATATTCTTATTGCAACAGTAACAGTTCTCTCACCAATTTTTGTATGGCTGTCCCAAAGTACAGAAGAAATAAATTGTTTTAAAAATTGATTTTACGGTGTCTTTCAGAATGAGTTTTGAGTAGGCCGGATTAGTATTCGTACTAGTTTTCATGGTTTCTATAGTTTTCATACATATCTCGATCAGAAACCATATTTTCCTTTATTCCTTTGCATCAAATAAATTAAGGTCATCCTCTGTAATGGACTCGTTATCGATTCAAATAGATCCCATTATTTAATTTTTATACCGTTAGAAATGGGCTCAAGCATTCGATAGGAAAACTCTTCGATATGAAGTAAAGAATTAAATATGTATTTTTTTTTCCTTTTACTTAAAGTATTGCTAAAAAATTGTCCAAATCTCTGTTAGTGTCCGGAGCAATTTATCATATTTAGATATTAAAACCTTCTTCACATACTGAGCGGGACTGGAAACTCCTCTGCAACAATTTTAAACTATTCAATAGCTGTCCTGTGGAAGATCCGTGCAACAATGCACAATGCTTATGCCCTAAGAACAATAATTGTTATGAGATTGCTTATGCCCTAAAAACAATGAAATGCTGTGCTTTATGACTGAGTCAGAACACTCTTTCGAAAGTTGAGCATTTTTTTTTTTTTTTTTACTGCCGAAGATGAAAAATATTTTTCTTATTAAATTTTTTTAAATAAAGTGTTTGTACAGAAAAATAAAATTCGTAAATTTTGAGCATTACGTTTACTGTATCAAGCAATGTAAATACCTTTCATTTTTGCCATTGTCCTGATTAGAATTTTTTGTAAAAATAAGTTATGGTATCAGAGCATGTGCCGTTTCATTATCTTGTATACTAGCCGAATTTGACGAAAAACTCATTCGCCGAAGTTAATAATCGCAAAACTTTTCCATTAAATATTTATGTACCTTGGTTTCTTAATAGCTTCTTCGGCAAAATATTTTTAAGCTTCAAATTTCTATAGTCACATAACTCATATTATTATAGATATATTTTTCATTATCTCTCTAATTCACTGTCAGGTGCAGTAAGTTATAAATTTCGATATGATATGAAATGGAAGAGATGGGACTTTTATCTTAAAATAAAACATTTTTTAAAATATAATTACAGAAGATTGAATCATTTAACACTGTAATCACCGCAAAATATTTTTTTTATAATTTCAAAGAATTGTTCCCTCATTCACCATAAAATATAGTTTTCCTACAAAAAGATTTAATATTATTATATTTCATTTCAATCAATAAAAGTACTTTTGAAATCAATCACGGAGTTTAAATTTTATAAAATCCTTTGATCCAATAAACCGTATCTAATAAAAATACCTTGTGAAAGTAACGTTTCAGTCCTCTACAATCAGGCCTGATCGAGTTATAAGGCTTTCCATATCATCATTTTAGGACAACTCACAATTTCATTATTTCTCGGGAGATATCCAAGCGCGGATTACCCTATTTTCCTCAAGACGGTGGATACAGAGGTCTAAAATCGCCTAAGAAACGGAAGAAAGGCACTCAAATTTCCATAATTTAATCAGCTTTGATTGTAAACGAGTGGATATTTTTTTTGTTTAAAAAAATTAATATCTCTAAAATATTTTTTAATTATGAATTACAGAACTAAAGACCTGAATAAATATTAAAAATTAGTTACTCATCAGAAAATTTATTCATTTAAACTTCCTAAAATATAATTATTTATTACATTTAGCTCATTTTTATTAAATATATACGACAATTAATAAAGTTTCAAAAATGAGCCTTTGAGCACTGACTAGAGTCGATATTCTGTATATATTAATCTATGTATGCCTTAATTAGAACTGAATTAATAATATGACTATTTTAAAAATCAAAGAAAACTTTCTCTGGCAGTCGTATTTTTAGTAATTATCATATTTCATACTGATTCCATTTCATGCAGACATGTATTCAGCATTACACTTTCGTAGGTCTTAATTTTACTATAAGACTTTTGTAAAATTTAACTTAATCTTTCAACTTGAGATTTTGTCAATATGATGGCAACGCGCTGTTAAAAGCTAATTTTTCTTAAGCACGCATAACGTGCTCGTAGAGGTTACGTTTTATTTTCATTGTACAAAATAAATTGTTAGTAAATATAATTCAAATACTTTTTTTAATAATAAAAAAGAAACTTAATTTAGGGATTAAAAGATAATTATAATTGAAGGATTATTTCTTGAACCTTAAGATGATGTAAAAATCAAATTTTAGCTGTTTAATTTTCGGAAGTTATCACGGAAATATGCAAAAATTTCGTTGAAATTTTAATTAAAATTTGAAAAATATCTCCCAGAAATATCCATTTCCATCCTCTAATATATAAATATGGGTCAAGATCATGTGGTGCGCCAAAACACACACAGAGAAACTTTCATTCGTACATTAGTCCACTTTTAAGAAATTCCGGGCAGTGCTTGATGGATATTCTTTAAGAAAATGGATGGAAATGTTCCAAATCGAGCATTTTTATTAGAATAGAGATATTGAAATTGTCATAAATCAGACAATTTTGTGACTGATTTAGTTTATTGGGGAATTTTTAAAATAAAATATTTCGAAAATCTTTTTATTTAAAATATTAATGTCTCATTAAGTATGATTTACAGGACTGAGGACTATATAAAAATTTAAAATTCGTAATTCATTAGAGAACTTACTGAGAATTACATAAAACATAATCATTTACTTCTTTTAAACAATTTTGTTAGTTAGCAACTTTAAAACAACTAAACGTAATAAACAACAATTAAAAAACTTTAATTTCAGCTTTTGTCAACGTGATGGAAACACTTGAATGGTGGCAGATCAGTTTAAAATATTTTTAATGAAGAATATTTAAATTTGATAGTATAACATAACCTAATGCCGTCTGCGACTCGGTGCTTACAGTACTGCGTTATCCAGCCTGTTGGATGAATCGATAGAAAACGGAAAGAAAAGAAGCGTATAAAAGAGAATAAAAGAGAAAAAAAAAACAACGGAGAATCATCCACAGGATCTTCACACAGAACCCCATCGGAGTCACATCACGGACAGCAATATTTAATGTTTTAGCAAAGTAGTAATTAAATGAAGGGAATAAAAATATTTTTTTAAAAAATGGTGACAATGGGTTGAATTTACAGCGAAACTATTTATAGACATGGCATCTCTACATTTTTGCATTCGTTAGCTGTAGATAAACTAAATAAGGATTATTAATTAAAGAGAAAATGAAAGAAAATAAACTCAGGAATGGTAAAAATTGATAGTTAAAATTGTTAACACACACACACACACACACACACACACACACACACACACACACACACACACACACACACACACACACACACACACACACACACACACACACATATATATATATATATATATATTCTGCAAAAGTACTTCAAGTTTTTCTAGACTATATTTCTAAGACATGTAATAGGCATCTTATTTTGATCCTTTTAAATTGCATGGCTCGATTACTTCTACTCTATGGCTCGATTACCAAAATATGATTTTGATTGCAGTCAGTTATTAATTTTCTAATTGATTATCAGTCACAAAATTTCTACCTTTATCCATTTCTAACCCCCTTTGGTGACCACGTAACTCATCCCGTTTCCTGTCTGTCGAGTTTCCATCATCGTAAACCCCTAACAATGCCAACTGGAAAGTCTTTCTAGGTCTGCTAGGTTTATCGAGCGCAAATGCCATAGAGCCGTGGGCAGACCTAGAAAGACTTTCCAGCTGGCGGTTCTATGTCATTTGCTCTCGATAAATTTTCCCCTTTCCGCTCAAGTGTCAAGAAAGGCTACCATGTAAGATTGCATGTAAGATGCATGTAAGAGTTGGCTACTTTACAATGTACGCCAAATGGTAAGCAACTTACTATGAATGAGAAAGATACTCCTTGTCTCTGATAACGAAACGAAACTTCCTTGAGAAAAGTGCTGATGATCCTTACCACGTTTCAAACGAGTGTTGAATATAATAAATATAAAGTGTGAGAAATTTGCTTTAAAAATGTATTTATTAAAAGGAATACGTTTATAATTTTCCCACACGGAAGACATTTATAAAAATTCTAATTCTGATGTGCATAATACAAATTTAATCTAATAAAATGAATTATAATTTTTAGTTTTTTGAGGATTTAATCTTTATATCTCTTACGGTTTAACTTTATTTAACAAAATGAAAAAAATACATAGAAAGGACTTTAAATTCAAATTTAAATGGATATCAATAATGTTTAGTTCTTTCTATAAGTACGTAGGGGCCGCGGTGGTCTGGTGGTAAGGTCTCGGCTTCGGAAACGGAGGGTTTCAGGTTCGTGACCCGATTCCACCGAAGAATCGTCGTGTAAGGGGGTCTGTTGCACGTTAAATCCGTCTTGACCAAACGTCCTTCCGTTGGTGTGGTGTGGAAAGGGGAGTGCCAGCTCAGGTGTCGTCCTCGTCATCTGACCGCGGTTCAAAATTACGAGGTCCCACCCAAAATAGCCCTCGTGTTGCTTTACAACTCGACGTTAATATAACTAAACTATATGTATATACATTCCACAAACTGATACTTGAAATGAGCTAATGTATTTTTTTACGTTAAAGCTGTTCAAATAAGGTGTTTTTTTTTTTTTTTAAAAAAAAAAAAAATAAGCTTTTTGGCTGGCTAAAATAAATGATAGGAATCATATTAATAATTTTATAAACAGCTGGTGGTTAATTCTCAGGAGAAAAAAAAAAACATTTTCAATAAGAAAATGTTGATAATTACTGAAATTCCTTCAAATCTGAAATATATTACTTCGTTTTCTAGCTTATTTTACTGTCACATTTAACTATACATAATCCAATGTACCGCAAACGACATTTAAATGCAACATCTAAACGTGTTACATTAAAACGCTTAATTCTCAAATACAGTATCATGAGCTTAAATTTTATTTGCAAGTAATGTAGTAGCAAATTTCTGCCTATTTTCTTAAAAGCGCTGCCAATGATTTATTACTAATTTTTAATTTGTCTTAAATCTATGCACGAAAGAAAGCTGAAAATAAAATATATTACTTTATATTTTATTCGTTCTTTTGTTTTTTTCGCCCCTGAATTTCTTGCCAAAAGAAATTCTGAATTTCTTGGACCTTTATCTTAATCAAAATTGAAATTACAATGGTAAATATTTAAATATTAGGCCTTAAGATAAAAACTAATTTCACAACTATGTAAGCATGGTTTCTAAAGTCACTTTTTTTTTCCCTAAAAAAGCATTAAGGGGTTGCATTTAGGAACAATTTTTTTTTTAAATATTGCTTCTAAACAAACTTTGAATTACAAAATTTCATTAAATAAGATAGGCAATTGTACAAAAATTGCAAAAATTAAATTTTTTTATATCCATCATAATTTCAAGAGTGAATTAGTATATATTTATTCTTATTTTCATCTATACAAAATTTCACATTTCTATCTAGAACATTTGTAGGGATATTTTTAGTTTAAAATTTCGAAGGACTGGCAACAAATGTGGAAGAAAGCGTTTATTTCGGAATGCAATTAGTGCATCATCAAATCATTATGGCTTTAAAAAAATTTGATAATAATAACGTTGTTCATTTTCACTCTTCGGCAGTTGCACGATCGTCTTTATAAAGAATGGAAGAGAAACTTGTGGAACTGAACATTTAAACCATCTCAGAGACTTACTGGAATACTCAGCAAGAAAAGCATTGTTTTTGTTGCAATGCAAAATCAAAACTTTTTTTTTCTGAAAAATGTTATTTGGAGAGACGAATGTTGCTTTAATCTAGATAGAAACATTAATTTGAAAAAATTTCACGTTTGGAAAAGTGAAGACAATTCTTCGTGCAAGAAATTCATCATCACTCGCAGTTTTCTGTTCATATGTTACAACTGCCGTTTTTAGAAGTCCTTGAGTTGGTCTCATTTTCTACAAAAGTATATTGTATGGTAACGATAGATTCAGTTAATTTTTATTGGGATTATATCTAAACTAAGAAATGAATTAACTTTATCCATGAATATTTGATAAATCTTTGCTGACTTACTCAAAAAGCCAGTCCTCATGTCACATGAAGTCAATCACATATGCTCAAGCAATATTAAGTTAATGTAATTCTGCGTAGGTGTTGAAGGTATTAATTTGGAACCAATTTTAAAGCACTTTAATTAATAGAATATCATTCTATTTTTTTTAAATGTAATGAAAGTTAATAAATGTTATATGTTTTATCAAAGGAAAGATAGAATTTCAACCGCTTGAAATTAAGCATGTTATATCTTTTGAGAGTAAATTTTATTGACCACAGTTTAGTACATATTATAGTATAATTTTATTCAAATACTTTAAAGATAAGGTTAGGTTATTCTTTTTTTTTTGGGGGGGGGAGGTCCTCCAAAAAGGGCTTAAATTGGAGTTAAAATTATTTCCTGAATTTGAAGAGGTCTATCGTAGCTCTCAGAAAGCAGTTATAAACATTATCATTAATTGAAATTGGAAAAGACTAAAGCAAAAAGATAATAATTAATATAAAAAGCCACCAATCAATAGAAAAATTAAGGCTGTATTCTTTTATATCTTGAGGAACAAACGAACAAAAAAGGAAATGATATCGTTCATAAAATATCAAACTTGAGTTCTGATTTTATATGCTGATATCCATTATTGAGCTTAAAAGAGTTAGTGATGTAATTTGTGGAATCATTTTCTTTAATTGATCCGATGAAGCAATTTTAATAGGCTATATTTTTTTCTATATTAAAGCGTATTTCTCAGAGTGTTTATTCCATTTTTAAAAGTAAATAAACTACAAAAAATTTACTGTTTTTCTTTTATTGAAATTATTTTTCTGTCAGATTTCATTAAAAACTATTTTGGTGATTCAAACATGACAAACTTCTCTTATTTCTACTATTTTGAAAATACTCCTATTAAAGTAAGCAATATCAAACTAATTTTTTTCTTAACCAATAAATATAATTGCGAAGGAAACAAAATCTATAAAATGATGTGGAACGCACTAATCATTCTATTTACTGGCCAATTACATTAGATTTTTTTTGTTGTTGTTAATTGATATAGTTGTATCACTAAAACCTGAATTTGAAGTCACAACTTATGTCTTGTCGTAGCCTAAAAATTCAATTCCCTGTGTATTAGATATCCTATTCTATCCAAGATATAGTATTCAAATTTCGTATATGAAAATGTCTTCTTTAGGCATCTATTTTCTTCATCTTTTTTTAAAAATATAATTATTTATCAGATATAAGACATTTCTTTGCATAAAAGCAGAATTGATTTTGTAAATAGAATTTACATGATTTAAAATATTTTTAAAAGAATATTTAACAAAAAAGGGAGTTGAAATAAACAAAAGTAGATTTTCCCAAACTAATGTATTGAAAGAAAAAGGGCAAAAGAATTCTTGAAATCTATAACATAAAACTGGCAGATAATTGGCAGAATCCCATGATCAAATTAATCCACTTATGTACATTTTTTTTTACTTAAATTTCTTTTTCATTACGAATCTAATTTCAATAAATGTTAAGACAATTTTACTTTATGACATAAAACATGAGTACTGTTGAGATTAAAAAACATAAAATGACATGAAAGCTAAAGAGATTAATAATTTTTTTGGCACTTTTATATCTACGGTAATTATTATTTTAAAAATTTGATATATCCATAGTTTTTAGAGCCAAGTTTTCAAACATTATTTCTAATTTCTTTCGGTTAGATTACAAATATTTGACTAATTAACAAGTATTATAAAAATTTGCTTTTCTAAAATTATGTATCTATAGTTTTTAGCGACAATTTTTCAAAGTTATTTCATTCTTTTTCACTATATTACAATCAGGGTAGATATTAAATGAATTTTTTTCAATATTTAGTATAAATTATAGCTTTGCATCGTATAATATCCAAAAAATCAAATAGTTCGAAAGGAGCGGTTATAAATGCAATAATTATTTTATTTTCATTGCTAAATATTTCAAATATTGATAATTTGGACATTTGCTTCTCATACATTTATATGAAGGCAAAAAAAACTTTGTTTTATTTTCCGCTGAAGACAATTTTATTGAACTTACATAAATTTTTATAGAATTATTCTATTTATAAGAAAGTCTCTATAATAAAAACATTTTCTACAACTGAAATATTTACGGACTATTTTAAGAACGAAATTCTTTTAAAAAAACCGTGAATGCTGTACAAATTTAGAATTTGCGAAGAAATAAATATTATAATTTTATGTTGATCCATTTAGAATCATTAACATATAATATATGTCAAATATTTTAGCAAATGAGCGTTAGTAATAAATATTAGGGAAATGTGTTTACTTAAGTTTCGTCATCATCTTTTATCATAATCTTTAAAATATTTTTTACAATACTTGAACATTTGAAAATGGTTATTCTATATATTAATAAAAAACGTATAGTAAAGTATATGCAAATAGTTTATTATGAAAATGCTATTACTCGAATATGGTACACAGATCAAGTAAATTATTTGAATTCAACAATTTTTGAAATACAACAAAATATTCTCTATCATACTGCTACTTAAATACCATTTTAAGCAATGATGGTAGGTTAAAAAATTAATACAAGGAAGAGTAAGAATTAATATCAAATACATGAAAAATAATTCATAGTACCTAAAAGTATTATATTTTTTTAAGTTTACACTTGCTTAGTTTTTTCAATTACATTATTTGTTGCTTTAAAATACTTTTACAACAATTTTGTTGCATTTGCAAGGGTTACAAGGCAGCTCTTTAAATACTTACCAATAGAATATTTCACTACTGTTCGCATTAGTCTATTATCTAGATTTATATATTTTTTCGCTCTGTGTTTTTCCTCTAAATTTAATTCTTACCGTGCTGATAAAAAGTCACTGTACTCAGCTTCCCTTTCTAAGAAGCGAATCAGCTCCTCTATTCTTGGGTGTGATTTCCCAATAAACAAGTTTATTTTGTTGTGCCATCCTTCTATTGCATTATTTGTTCGATGAAGTCTGTTGCAATGATTCCACATGTCAACAGTAATAGTGGAATTTTCAAACCATTGGTCAACAAAATAGTTATAAAATTTTGTCAAAAGACAATGTTGAGGACTGTCTTCCATGATTTTTATCCATGCGTCATCTAAATCTTCTTCTGGTAGAAAAGCCAAAGCAGCACACATGCGGACGTGGAGTCTAATTTCTGCATTGGATTTGTAAACTTCTGCCAAGCCGATATTTTGAACTTGTCTCCATAGGCATTGGTTGAAATGAAAATTGCAACCTTTTATTTCTAACGTAGGAAATGCAATTTTCTCGCCTCCTATAGCAGCCGTTTCAAAATCCGTATTCAAACACTGAGGATTCCAGTTATATCCTTTTAAAATACAGTTTTTCGTAAGTAGTTTGTTTTTTATTAGGGAGAAGCGCGAAAACAATTGGAATGATATTAATTTCTTCTAAATTACTTCCAATATCTGCGTGTAAAGAGTAGACCTGCAGAAATTGCTTAGGGCAAGTTTTAAATGTTCCGTCTGAATAGAATTTTTTACATTTTTGAAGAATGTTTTTGCCTTTTGTTGCCCCAAAGACAATAATTCTTTCATTTGGCTCATTTATAGCCATATCAGCAAGCAAAAAACGTGATGAATCATGCAGCTTTAACACTTGCATAGGAATTCGTATTTCGCTTGCTGTAGCGGCTTCGTTGCTCATCCCTTGCTCTTTTCTTCTCAATCTATGCAAAGAACTTTTGATGGAAGATGAAATAGGAATTTCCGCCAAAAATTCATATCCCCTTTGAAAAAGAGGAGACATTTCCTCATGGTAAATTTTTGAAACTGATTCATCAGTCTCACGAACTCTCCTTTTAATTTCTACTAAATGTTTCCTGACCTCGATTCTAGCTTCTTCCGACCTACAAGAATGAGGCATTTCAGAGAGAACACGATTGTCTTTTGTCTTCAGCAGCCCTTTACATTTTTGAGATTTTTCCTTAATGCAGCGCCATGTTACGACATTTTCAAGGTAGCAGTCGTATTGTCGATATTGATGTCCATTACATACAGCTGATGGCTTTCCTTTTGATGTTAGGAAAACTTCAGTACTGTCATTCATACTTAAAATTAGATCAAAATAACAGAGACAAATAAAAAGCAAATACACCGAGCACTTAATTCATTTATGAATAAGGAAATTCCTTTCAGACAGGTTAAGGGTGCCATATACAGAAAACGAAACTCTATGTCGACGAAAGCACCTCCTATCGATGGTATCCACCAAATTGAGAGAGACGAGAGACGAAATATGCTGTGGTGTCCACAGCGCGAAGCGCTGTTACCCGCGATCAGTCATGGTGAGTTCTGGATTCGTAAAATTGCTGGAGTGGATGAGGTCTGGGGCTTGAGTGGAATTCGTTGGTAGAAGGAGGGTAAAATTCAGGTGGATTTTCCAGAGGAGGAGCCGAGATGCATCTTGCCTTGGTATGTATGGGAGGTGTGCAGGGGTTGGAGTATTGTCTAGGTTTTAATTCAATGAAGAAATTACGGTATGGCTCATGAGAACTTTGATTGCGTTATTGCGATAGGGTAAGAGGACAGATAGGGGAAATTTTATGATTTACTTTTAATTAATATTTATTTAAAATTAATGTGGTCGAGATGTGAAGGCTGATTTGTGAGTTTTATCATTAGGTTAAATTTGGTTACGTTTTAGGAGAATTGGTCTGGGTCTTTTGCTATTTTTGTTTGGTTGATAAATCTCTATCTCTTTTATTGCTTCGTTATCAATGTGGATTATATCGTGAAAGAATTTTTCTGCAATGCTTTTGATGAATTCTTTTATTGAAGGGATATTGAGGGCTCGTCTTATATCGTCGTTTCTCATGAACCATCTCGCTTTTGTTATTTGTCTAAGGATTATATTTTGGCACCTGTCTATGATGTTTATGTTGGATTTTGCTGCGTATGCCCAAACTGGACAAGCATACGTTAGGACAGTTCTTAGCATGGCTGTATAAACAAGCAACTTATTTTCAATAGTCATTTCTGAATTCCTAGCAATAAGGGGATATAATTTGCGGGCGTTATCTCGGAATTTTTGTT
>JAPMOR010015211.1:61649-104236 GCA_026543865.1 Argiope aurantia | reverse complement strand
TTTTAAGTTAATCCCTAAACTGCCATGTATATATTTTTATAAAATATCTTCTGCTTAAATTATTACTATCCATGTAACAGCATTCACTGTTTTAAAATGCAATATATTAACCTTGAATAGAAGTATTCCTATTTTTTTTAAAATATGGAAATAGGATGTATTGCACTGATGATAAAAATTGATTATATAGGAACAGGTGGCACTGAATTGTGAATTAAGGAAAATCTTTCATTATTAGTTAAGGAATTAATAAATTATTAATAGGAGTTAATAAATCTATCAACATTCAATATTAATTTACAGATATTAGCAACTTAACTTTATGAATACAAAACAAACATTTTGATACCGACTATAATGCCATACAAACTGCTCATAAAAATTTAGTCAGAACTTGCCAAAAAAAAAAAAAAAAAAATCCTATCTAGTAATACACTCAAGTACGATCCACCTAGGCACTTTTACAGATGTAAATTTTCATGTGAATTTAAAATAATTGTCATAGAATACTACAGGAATTTTTTAAAATCGAGATACTAAATATAATTTCATTTTTCGCTTAATTGCTCTACATCTTCTCATTCCTTTTCTTTTTATATTATTTTTACATATAATTTCCCCATCATTTACTTTTTACATTCGATTTAAGTTTTTGAACTGAGCTGTTGTTCATTAAAAGTCCTACTAATGCATATATTTAGATGTTTTGTGCCATTTTCAAAATGAATGAAAAATAAAAACATTAATTAATTTTATCTAAATATATATGCATATGTTACCTTTTTCTGAAAAACATAAAATATTAACTGTTATCAAGACATATTCCCATACCAAAGTTGAATACTATGTTCGTTTTACCCCATTTTACTTAAACTTTCCACACACACACAAAAAAAAAACAGTTTATTTTAGGCGTAGAATTATATTCCTTGAGAATAAGAGTAGATAATGCATCATCAAATTTTTAGCACTTTAAATGACAAAAGTAGTAAATTTAACATTAAGGTTCCATAGACAGTTGAATATAAAATCAAAAATATTCCAATTTTGACAATTGTTGTTTGTTTTCTACAGACTATCCTTTCTGCTCATTCTTCTTTATTTGTAGAAGTAATATCAGTAAATATGTATGCCACTTATCACTATAACACTTATCAAAGAAAATATTGATGTCTTTCATTGAATTCTTCCTATTGCAATAAATTAAAGTATAGTACTTCAGAAATTTAAATAATGTTATAATAGTCAATGAAAGATTCGTAGAAACTTTTATAATAGAAATGCTAATTAATACATAATGCAATTACTATTAGTCTGTATTTTAACACAAACTAAATATCTGAATAATAGTATGCAATAAATTGCATATTTTTACCAATGAATTATTATGAAAGTTTTTTCTGAAATCTGCAAGATTGTTTCTCAGCATGTTCCAACATTTCTACAATTTGCAACAAATTATATACAAAAAGTTTGGTCAGAAATTTTTCTAAAACCGAGTATGACTATATTTGATGTGCTGATTTTACTATCACCTCTCTCTATATATTTTTCTTTTTTAGATTTCATGTAGCTCAATTAAAAAATTTTTAAAAATGTAAAGAGGAAATTATTCTATAAACATATGAGGAGAAAAAAAAAATTACAATTTGCTTTCAAACTGAAAACTCAGCAATGTATAAGAAAACAATATTATAGCTTCATTAATACAGAAGTTTAGATTTATGAATATCAATGTGTAATTACTGAAGTTATAAAAATGATTAGCTATTCCCTTTGTCAATTAGGAAACCACATAAAATACCCTCGTTCTTGTGCCTATAGGATAGCAGAGCCAAAAATGCTCATAGATATGAAAGAAACTTCTTGCTAGGAAAAGAAATGCCATTCATGAAATATTAGAAGAACAAAGCAGAATTATCTTGTCTCTGCTGTATATAGAGCTGTGGTTCCATGAAAGCTCTCAATCAGGATAGCTTTTGCTTTCACTACATAAGATGGGGGGCTGGGGATTCTAAAATTTTATGACAGAAAAATTAAGCAGCTTATAAGTTATCCTTATTCTGCAGATTCATAAATGAGATTGTGTGAAAAAGTAAGTTTTAATAGTCCTTGCTGACAAAAACTTTCAGATCCAATTATTTTGATTTAGTAACAGTAAATTTATCTACTTTGGAAGCCCTGTTTGTAATAAATAAATTCATTACTCTCCCAACTATTTAGATATCTTAATTCCTATATTCTTAAAATATAGGCAGTGTTAATTAATTAATAAATGCTTTTGCAAGAACAGAAAGAAAATAGAGCATCAATACCAGGGCAGATAGGATAATCATTTAACACTAAACCTACCGGCATTTCACCGATACATTGGAACTGCCATTAGAAGCCGGTCATTTGACTGCCTCGTGGTAGCTTTAGTGTTAATTATAAATTGCTATTGGGATGGATGTATAAAGAGATTGCATAAAAAGGAGGTTTATTTTAGAATGTCAAACTAAAAAAAACACTTGGAGTAAAACAATTTATTAATTTTTTATTTTTGTTTCTAATTAAACTATTGTAGATTAACAGAAGTATTGTTATATTTTTTCAATTATTTAAACTATTTTACATTAATGTGGAAAAGAGTTTTTTAATCCCATGCTTATAGCATATGATTAATTTAATTTTAGCTTAAATAATACCAGCACATTTTGCAAATAAAAGAATAGACAGAAACCAAAACCACAAATGTGTTCAACACATGAAAAATATATATATAATCATTTAAAAAACAGCGGTACCGCAAAGTGTGTTGATATGTCTACATGACACCTCAAGTAGATTTCGTTTTAAAATTAAACTTTCAAACGGACGAAAATATTTCTTATATCATCCAATTATTTTGAGAAAAAAAAAGTAGAAACTATTATTTATTTTATGTTTGCGATTTTCGAATTCATTACTTTTTTTAATGTTTAGAAACATACAACGGACAGTGATATACATCAAATTGCACAAGAACAATTTCATGCAAATTAATAAAATAATAAATAGCATAATTTTATACTTACCGCCAAGTACGAAAGAAGCAACGCAAGATATAAAGCCAGAAAGAAAGGAATTAAAGGGAAATGTTCCAACAAGACAGCAATATAAGAATTGATTGATGCCGGTAAGAAGAATATACAAAAGATAAGCATCAATAATTTTTAATTTTTGAGGAGTATTCGCTTTATAATCTTTAAAAAAGAAAGTTAGAACTTCAAAAGCATTTGATCCCATTTTTAATAAATTTCAACACGTAAGTATAAATACAAAATCAGAAAATGTATAAGGTATTTGATAACAGAACTTGTATTCGTGTATTAAGACGTTTAATCATGTTGAGTAGTTCAAGGTCTGCTTTTGGCATTTTCAATGAAAATTTATATTGTATTAATTATGATATCTGAATGTGAATATTTTTATTTAAATAAAATAAAATAAAAAATATATTAATTAAAAAACAGAAAGATGATTTTTAATTTAAAAGTAATAATCCGATTGTTAAATAAAGAAGGTTTGAGGTTTTGAGGTTAATTATGCTACTTGTATTTACAAACAGAAATTCCAATCCGCCTGTTTCGGTTGGACGAGGAAGATGGGAGGAAATGTGTACCTCAGGAATGTGTACTAAAATTCACTTTTCTTATTGACCAATCACAGCTCGCGAAAGAAATCCGCTACGTATATCCATGTATATGAGCAATGCAATCGTACATGTGATTGGCTAACGTGCAAACGTGATTGATTGTGTATGTTTACATTTCGGAGATAAACAGTAAACGTATGTCAGATTCTATCTGATTAATCTTTAAACCACTGATATCTCTTGTCCAAGATAATGGTTTGAAAATTCACAGGTGGTTTGAAACACAGAAATGTGAAACAATTTATGAGAAATTGCATTGTATTTATGAGAAATTGTGGGATAGTAAACATAAAAATATAGTTCTTTTTATCTTGTACATAATGTTATTCCATTTACTTTAACTTACAAATCTTCAGTAACATGTGGGATGATTATGATTTAAAGTATATTTGTATGTATCACCAAATAAGTAGCATATTTAGATCAATGATTTTTTTAAAATTTATTTCAAAGATTTTATTTTTTTAGTGATTTTTTCTTTTTCGTGCAGAACATGTAAAGAAGGCTTTCTATCAATATCATGTTTTCACAAGTATTGAGTCATCATTTTAGCAATGATTATCATCTTCATATTTAACTATCGGAACTTTATTGCTGCAGATATTCATATTTCTTCAATTTTAAATACTTTCATCTCTTTACTTTTTATTCCCCTTTGTTTCAATAACACTTAGTTCCCTTAAGCCCAACTAATTATTGACATTCTTATTAAATACTAATTTTACCTAATTGTTACATAACAAGTGGTAATAAGCTTTGCCCTTTTTTTGTTTATTTATTTTGCATTCAAATGGAATATGTAGGGAAAAAATACTCCTATATTGAACATATTCAAAGTGAAAAGGAAAATTTGTATTTTAAAAATATATAATTGTTTTTTTTTTACTTCTTAAAATCAACTACATAGACTCAGACATTGATTTCTATTATATAGCAATTTCAGCAGAATTAGTCAAACAAATGTCTTTCTCAAACTATAATGCCACGACAACTTGTGCAATTCTTAATTGCTATATAAATTATCAAGATCAAGCAACTCATTTATGTGTGAATTCTTGAATTCTTTGTGTGTGAATTTACATTGAAATATTTCAGTACCATCTGCTTTTACTTTATTTGATATTAACAATTTTAAAATATATCCAAATTTCAATGAAAGACATACTTCTAATAACACGTTTTCAGTATTTTACTAAATATTTTGCAATATATATATATATATATATATATATATATATATATATAATGTAATTTTAAATAGCCATGTTATATTTCTTCAAAAAAAATTTCAGCATATTTTTTTCTGAATTGGTTTGAATTAGTTCTTTCAATAACATATATATCCAATACAAAAACTTTCATATTCCATGATTGTAAAATATGCCAATCTATTAAATACCTTTTTTCGTGTGAAGGTGAATATTTTTAAATCCTTTTATGGTAGGCTTTATACAGATACATGAGGCCTCATATAATGCACTTAGAATTTTAATTCAATATTTTACTCGTTAAGGATATATAATGATCATCATATGATATTAAGATGCATACATGTTACATTTTTTTAAAGGATTGAGAAATTATATATATTTAAAATAAGTTATAAAGTAGTTTCATGCAAGCATAATAATAAATAGTACTTAGTTAGCTCCTAATAATTTGTTTTAAATACAAGTAAAGTCGGTACCATTCAACAACTACATTTGTTGACAATTATCTCAGTGTCAAATAAATGTTTTAAAATTTAAGTTCTTAAAATATCTCTAATTTTATATAAACCTTGTCCTGGTTTTATATTAATCTTCAGTTTCTAAACATTTACATTACATTGCAACTTCATCTCTTCACATAATATAGTGAAGCAAAAAAAGAGTCATATTTATTTTTCATTCCTTTTAACAATTTGCTATTTTGTTAAAATTTGTTTTTAAATTAAAATAGCTTTCTAACAAATAAGATCCCAAAATTCTTTCTCTTGAAACTTAGCAAAAATTAAATGCTCTGTTATTTCATTTTCTGGAAATATTTAATTTAAACAATATTAATAAATAAATATTGTAAAATCCTGGTTCAATGTAAACTGATTTTATGAAATATCTCTGATATTTCAAATTGAAAAAACAAATACTTATTGTAGGGAAATAATTGTAATTCTTCCCATGAAATTGCAAAATTGCTGATTTTTTAATGAGCAATTGTTATGCTATTATTCATATACTACAGTTTAGAATTCGTTTTGTATTCAAAACATTTCAGACCCCCCCTCCCCAAAAAAAAACTTGTACTGCCTGCCTATATGCCTCTACAGAGTTTAATTTTGACCTGCTATCAATTATTAGGTTCTAATCCATTCAATTTTTTTTTCACTTACTGCTTATTGTGCTAACAAAGAATATAATATTAATAAAATAAAAATGATACAACATGTAACAGAAATTTAATGAACCCAAATGTGGTACATAGTGCAAAGATTTGGATTGTATTTCTAACATGATAGAGTTTATAGACTGGTGTACTGTTTATAATTTCAACATGCATGACAAAAATCATTCAAAATGGTTTGCAGAACAGATCATGACATCTACAACTACAAAATCCGGCATGTAGTTAATTCTTACGTTGCTGATGCTCATTAACCCTTTCAAGAGATATGGAAAATATGCTTCCTCCAAAATATTTCAATTTTTATGTGAAGTTATGTAGGTTTACTTAAGTTCTGACACAAATTTTCTATAGTATGGTATGGTATAGTTTAGGTTTTCTGGCACAAGGTACAATTTAGGACAAGCTGCACCATCCACAAGGATATTTAAGCAGTTCCATCATAAAAGTTTAAAAGGTGTAAATAAAACAAGGATACATTGTAAAACGTCAAAAGTTTAAAAGGTCTATGATTTGGCACAAGAATAAAAATAAATCTCACATTTTAAATGCTATGAAAGAAACCAGGGTTTTTAAAAAGTTAAAAAGTTTTGAGTGAGGTTTCTCACTCACCAGGTCCTGTAAATTTGAAATAGGCGAATGAAAGTAAGTTAAACGATCAGAAGTAAAATTAGGACATTCAGTAAGAATATGTGCAATAGAATTGATAACTCCACAGTTCGTACAATGAGGAGCTTGTTCACCAAACAGCAAATGTCAATGTGTATACCTTGTGTGTCCAATGCATAGACAAATTAATTTCACATCTGCGCATCGGTTTTGTAAAACTGACAATAAAAGTAATTCGATCTGAGAACTAGTATATTTTAATTGAACTTATGGCGGCACTATAATAAGGCCAAGTTTGGGTGTTCTGTCTTAAACAAATTTTTTCGCTTCTGCGTATGAAATATTTCTTCTAACTTTCAGGCTTTGAATTTCTTTTTCCGTTTTCCATTTAAGACAGTCACGGGAATTAGCAGGATGGAGCCCAGAGCAAAACAATGCAAGGAACATAACTTGCTAAACTATCAGATGTGAAAAATTATTAAAAGAAATAACCACATGATTGACTTCTTAAAAATAAAAATTGCTTAATATTTCAGTGACAAGCTGTTTCATTCATCATTTAGATAAAAAGAAATAGTTTGTCTTCAATATTAGGATATAAATTTCTTGGATAAAAAATTCATACAATTCTTAATTCTTCAGACTGTTTATGTGTTAAAAAAAACTTGTCAAGACTATAATGAAACCTCATTTCTTAAAAAAATGAAAATTACCTTAATTTTACAGAGTTTTTCATATCCAATATATTTAATTCACCAAAAAAAATTGCATGCAATAATATAGCCTTCAAATAAAATTTAGTAAGGAAACACTAGTCCAAATATAGTGTTCATATATTATGAGAGACTTCCTTTTTTTCAGAATTTGAACAGTGTTTAATTAATCTTTTTTTCTTTAAATTTGGTACTTATTCTTTCTGAAATTCACAGGGGAAAAAAAGGAAAATCAGCTCTTCCCTAGAAAAGAAAGAAAGAAAGAAAAGAAAAAAAAGTCAAGAACTTATTTTCTCAAGCTCAAAATTTAAAAGCAGGGATTATAGTCATAATATCCAGTATCCACATTCTACCTTTCTTTTTTCCATTGAAATTTCCCACTCACACCCTATGAGCATAAACAATCAATATCAGCATTTGGCAGGAAAAGTTTTATAACTGAATGAGCTGATTTTTTAATGATTCACTTGTTACTACATTTTAAAATTAGGATTTATCACATACCCATTTTACTTATAAAAATATTAACTCATAATTAAAAATTCTACAATATTTAACAAATATCTTCATTACATTATGAAAAAAGAAAAGACTAAAAAGATGTTGTTTATTTCTTCTTAACTTCATAGACATGACCTTTTACGTTGGATATTGGCAATAATCTAGTCACATTTTCCAAAAAATATTCAGTCAACTGACTCCAAACAAGACACTGCAAAATGTGCTGTGTTTTAAATTATATAAAACATAAAATCAGGAAACAGTACTTTTTTTTTTTACCTAGCTGGATAGCTTATTGCCACTGTATAATTCATTTTTTTTTAAATACACATCTTCAAAATCATAAATAATTTTGTTAAATATAAAATTTGTTTCTATTTTGACACTTTTTATTCTTTCAAGTTATATGATATTCCCTCAGTACTCCAATGTGCCAAAAAATAGATGAATTTTATTGTTTATCGATTTTATATTACTACTCCAAGCACTTATAAATTTGTTTCATTTGCAAAATTAAAAAAAAAAACTGTATCTGGGAGACATTTATAAAATTAATTGATAACCAAAGATTAACTATGTTTATTAACTATGTAAAAAGAAATCATTAAGTAATAAGTATAAATGGAAAAATAAAATAACAGAGAATCATTAAAAATCTTCAATTTGTGACAAGTAATAATATAACAGATTCTTATTGTTTTGTTTCACTTCAGAATATGAGAAAACTGTACATCTTTATACGAGTTGAAAGAAGAAAAATCAAGCTCAGCAATATCCTTGCAGATTTTTAACAAGCATGACAAAGTGATGAAATATGCAGACAATGAATAGATAATATAACATTATAAATTTCTATATATATTTCGACCATCTACATCTAAATAAGTTTTATACAGATTTCTATGCCCCCACCTATAAGAATGTACACTAAACAAATGAAATATAATTCTTTTCATATTATCCAAATGATCTGTTTTCATTTTTATATACAACACAGCTACAGCATGGAACATGTTCCATTTCTTAGCTGTCACTTACTGCTTTATTTCTTGAATTCTTGTTTGGATACATTATTTAGTTCAGAGCCAGGGTCATCAATGAGGAAGATTGATGAGGACGAGGACCAAATTCGTGACGTTGGGGTTTGTAGCCGAATAACAAGACCACTAGACAAAAGTGTACACTTTTTCCAGAGGCTGTTATCTGGCTTATAAGCTTCACCACAATTTCTTGTATGGATTTATCCCAATACTAAATTTTTCATAAAGGAACTTCCTAAAAGTTAAAAGCTTAAAAAGAAAGCCAGAAATTTCTGGACAACCTTTTCAGCTAAACCATTGGGAATTTGTTCCTTTATTTTAAGATAGGAGATAATAAATAAATTGAAATACATACAATATAATAATATAAACTGCAGTGTAAAAAATTAATTTTATTTTTCTTATAAAAATTATACTATTTTAGTCACAGTGAGCTTTTATTGATATACTGATTCAAATTACTTTCACTAAATGACAAGCATACAATTTAGAGTATCACAATCATATATTTATATTAAAATTCGTTTTTAGTATATTGCTTCCATTAGGAGCTTGTTTCTTCTTGTTTTGAATATGTGTTTAACTTAAATTTTTGTATTTAGTCACTTACCTTTTCTTGACACCATCAAGACACCCTATTTCCAAAATTATCTATTCTCACTGAGATTAGCAATTATAACTTGCATTAAATCATCTGTGAAACTAATAAAAGAACTTCCTAAAAGTTAAGCTGAAGAGAAAGCTAAAAATCTTTAGACAATCACTTAAATTTAACCATTGGGAATTATTTGTTTATGGTGTTTAAATTTAGAAGGGATAAGAGATAATTCCCATTAAGTAAGATTAACAATTAATCAAATTTATTTTTAAATTAATATCAAAATTAAAATTTTTGCAATAAAAGATTTAAAAATTTAAGTTTTTAATAATCTGTTCAAACATTAGGGCTCTAAATGAAAGTATGTTGAAGTCCTGAGTTAAAGAAAATTTATTCAATTTTTGATGTGCATAAAAACTTATATAAACTCCGAGCAACATATACTCGAGGCGTGACAGGAGCAGGATCATTTTTGTGACAGACAACTCCACGCATACCAGATACTAAAGTATTTAAACAATTTACTACATTAGTTAGCATAGTTTCTTGAATACGAGGAATTTTAAGTAATTCTAAAATCTCGGAGCACAGTTTTTTGCATTCAGCTTCTTTTGTGTTAAAACATTCAGACGAAACATTGCCTTTCAATTCAAAATTTAAGATTTGGGGGTCAATTCCTTGTGCATTTTTTTCATTTTCAACAGCATAAAAATCATCAGTTATGCATGTTTTTATTTCAGAATACAATAAATGTACTTTATGAATATGCTTGCAAAGGTTACTATTGTCTTCACAAGAACACATATACAAATGACTACATAGTGCTATACAGTTAATATCAGTACATTTAAAACAGCAATGATCTAATAAGACAAACATCTGTAATTTTTTTTTTTACTGAGTATACTATTCCCTTTTTTGTCTGTGAATTTACTAACCATTGATCAACATGTTTAACTATATCATAAATAGGAATTTTTACACCCATTTCATGCTTTTCTTTAATAGTTTTATTGAAATTTGAATTTAATGGAACATTATTTACAACATTAGAAGAATATTTTAAAAACCTATCTGTTTCCATCTTTAAAAGAGTTGAAATTAGCTCATCTATGCGCCTATTGAATTTACGCTCAAAATATACAGTTTTTAACTGATTATGAAACGATTCACAGTAATTATTTGTATCGGTATCACCATGTGGAAACTGTCTATAGCAGGTAGCCCATAATGCTTTTCTAGCAGAATAATTTTTTACAAAATAATCAACAAAATTTTGGCATTCATTTAAATATTTATTAATGAAAATTGAAACTTTATTTTCAAAATCCTCTTGAGACTTTTCATTCATTATATTTAATAATTCATACGACATCTTCATACAGAGACATTTATCATGGACTTTAACAGTCAACTGCCTTTTCCAAGCACGGTATATATGCCACTGACACAATAGATGCTTGATATCGGGACCAAATACAGAATTAAAAGCATTAAAAGTAAAACCATCATCATCAGTCATGACTGTATTAACTTTCAAATTAGGAATTCGACAATGTAAACTAGAAAACAAAGCCACTAATGTACGAAAATCTAAATCATTTGTAATAAAATGCGCAACAGGATATCCCTGACCATACTCATCTTGCACATGCAATGAAAGAAGAAAAAAATCATAATGGTTTGTGCCATGGGTAGCATCAATACAAAGGATTTTATGGGAATGTTTCATAAGCATGTCTTTTTGAGCTTCAGTTTGAAAACCTAATGCAAAAGAATTTTGACTGTTGCACGGGCCTAGAAACTGGCTTGGCAGACTCTTGCTTTGGCCTAGCAGGTTGCACGGGCCCAGAAACTGGCTTGGCAGACTCTTGCTTTGGTCGAGAAGGTTGCACGGGCACAGACTCTTGCTTTGGCCAAGTTGAAGAAACAAATGCTGCGGGAAAAGATGACAATAGAGGAAACTCTGAATCATCAAAAGAAAAACCGGAGTTGGAACACTAAGTCTTTACAATCTGTGAAAATAGAAAAAAAAAAAAAAACAATTATAAATCATCCACTTCAGGCTTGCATGAATTTTTAAACTCATTGTGAAAAAAAAAATGTTTTTATGCATACCTTTTTAGATGCTATATCTGCTGAAATGCATCCTGTTAAGGATGCAAGAAAACAACCTGCAAGCAGCTTATTACCCCATTTATTTAAATGCAAGCCATCTCTTGCAAGATAATTTTTCCAAGATAGCTGGTAAGAGCTGCAAAAGAAAAACGTTTGAAAATAACATAGTTCTTTGAGTGCACAGTTTATGGCTCGAATCTTATAGTTTAGTGTTTGTAAATAATACTCCGATTCCTTATACTCCTTTCTGTGGAAATCAAAATCTCTTGGAACAATACTCGAGAAAATTATTCTTGCACCTGGGTTATGAAGTAATACCTCAGTGGCCAAAACTCTATATTTTTTTATTACTTCAATAGTATCCAAAGATGCATTATTTGTGCCAACATGCACTAAGACCCAGTCATAATTTTTGTGTACAGAAATACTGCTAGCTAATCTTTCAATAGTTGCACCAGGATAGGAAACAATGTCCAAATGAAAGTCAAGTGATTGAACAGATATATACTTATGCAAGTATTTGATCATGGAATCGCCAATAAAGAGAGCCCTCATTGTAAAACAGTGAGATAAAATGGAATTCTTTCAAAAGCTAGTAATAGTAACAAATTTCTGCACAAACTGCCAAAAAAACACAGAGCAAAACAGAAAAAAATTATAAGATTCAATATACAGAAGATGTTCCAAGATTTTTAGTAGATACCACAAGTAAATTTAAAACTATCAAGTTCAATATACCACTGAACAATGAGAAAATTAAAATAATACACAAATTAAATGTAAAAAAACAATCAATTTCCCAAGTTAGCACTAACCTGGAAATTAAAATCTTTCAGATTATAGATAATAATAAGATCTAATTAATCTAAGAAAAAACAAATAGTAAAATTAAATATAAAAGTTTATAATATAAACTACAAGCACAAAGAAACTTTTTTGTTACCTAGCTAACCCTAATTAGTATGTTCAGTGATACTAATTCTAAATAAATTAAGTAAAGTAAAAAAAACCCTAAATAATATGAATAAATAATGAAAGATAAATAAACAACATAGATTAATAATATATAAATGAACAAAAAGAATTCTTATCTCCACATGCAAATAAAAGGTGTAAGAAATTCAATACACACGTCTCACGTACAGCAGAGCAAACAGAAAAAGGATTAGTCACTAAATATTGCTAGATAAAGCCCGCGCTAAATGACCAGTATGACGTCAACAATGAGTAACGTCACATCCGATGAACTTTGGTTCATATCCGGTAGAATCAGGGGTACACATCCGGTGGCAACGAATTACTCCCATCTGTAAAATCCGGATTACCAACGCACCGCTTGCACTTCATTTCATTTGCTATTAAACTAGAACGGGCCAGGAAAATTTTATTTGCATTAAAAAATAATTTATATTATTTCCATTGATTTTTAATTTATATATATCTTCTTCTGCGTATCATTCGTCTTCTTTTATAATTTGAACTTTTTTACCATTTTTGGGGGGGTAATTTTTTTATTTTCCAATGCGTGTTTAAAACTGCTACGTATCTTTTAATTCGCCGATTCGATGGAAAGTAAAAGAAATATTTATTTTATATCCATCTACTTTTCCACTTTGTTAAATATTTTCTTTTTTTCAAAGGACTGATGGTCTTTTTACTTTCTCTATTTCTGTTCTACAAAATATATATCGACAAAAATATCAAGCACAGTCAGCTTTCAATCGGTAAAGTGTTAAAAGCAGAAGTTCTTTGTTAGTTATTGCTATAGACTGGCGCCAACAAGCTTTATTTCTTTCTCGGAAGCAGACATATGTGAATCCATTATAGATGAATTAGACTTCACATGTGGCAGGCTGGGCATTTTAAGCTCCTGGGGCGGATTGAATTGAGCAAGAATAGAAACTAGGACCTTGTGGTTCGCAGTCCAGTAACATGACCACGATACAAAAGCAATTGATCAGGTAGTGTAGTTGTTAACTGGCTTATAAACTATTCACTACACTCCAGCCAGCGACTTTTCTTATGAAGCGAGTTTTAATATTTTTGATTGCGTATGGAAAGATTGCGGACATATAGCATCATTGTGAATAGTGGTGAAAGTATTAAAAGTATAGCGTAGGTAGGCTAGTGCTTGTTTGGGCTACTCGTAAAATATTTCAACCCCAATATGTCTACTAAAAACGTAAAGTTGATTGAGAGTGCCGGGCTTTTAATGATGAATGGTCATGGAAATATTTTTTTACAGTTGTTAAAGATAAACCAGTGTGTCTCATCTGCAATGAAACTGTAGCAGTCTTCAAAGAATATAATATTTCCCGTCATTTTACATCTAAGCATAAGAATTCCAATTACGATGAAACGTCCGAATCAGAAAGAAAAGAAAGTTTTCAAGAAGGTAAACACTATCCAAGAAGCAGCTCCACATGCAAGTTACATTGTAGCATACATAACACCTCTCCATGTCCCTGCGACTATAATCTTTGCGATGATTGTAGCATACAATATTGCTAAAAATAATAAAGCTCTGAGTGATGGGGAATTTGTTAAACAATGCATGCTCCGAATTTGTGATGTTTTATGTCCAGACAAGAAAAATAATTTTGAGACTGTAAGCGTATCTCGAAAAGCGATGACTTCTAGAATCGAAGCCATCGATAAAAATTTAACATCACAATTAGAGTCGAAGATTGACCACTTTAAATTTAGCTCTATAGCTATGGATGAAAGCATTGATATAAATGATACTGCTCAATGAGTATTGTTTATAAGAGGTGTTGATGAGAACTTTGAAATTACCGAGGAACTGGCGTATACGAGTTCTTTAAAGGGAACTACAACGGGAAGTGATATTTTTCTTGAATTTCAAGAAGGGCTTTTAACTATGAAAGTGCCTATAACAAATATATGTAATATTACGACCGATGGAGCACCAAATATGACAGAGAAATAATCTGAATTTCTTGGACTCTTTGATCAAAACTATCCAGGGAGCAATGCTGTTTTTCTACATTGTGTTATACATCAAGATGCCTGTGTAAATCTGCATTGAATATCAAACCAGTACTTGATGCAGTCGTGAAGTTTGTAAACAATATTCGATCTCGTGGGCTTACTCACAGGCAATTTCGAGATTTTCTTCAATCCGTGCAATCTGAATACTCTGATGTACTGTATTACACGAAAGTAAGGTGGCTTAGTGCAGGACGTGTTTTCGAGCGAGTTTGGCAGCTGAAAGACGAAATTGTATCGTTCTTCCATGAGAAACAGTGTTCTGCGGAGTGCGAAATGTTAGAAGATACAGAATGGCTTTCGGACATGGCATTTTTCACAGATCTTTGTCATATGAGCAACTTGAATGTCAAGATGCAAGGGAAAAATCAATTTATCGGCGATATCTGGGCCCATCTCAAAGCTTTCAAACTAAAACTTAATCTGTTTGTTGGGTAACTAGTTAAGAACGACTTTTCTCACTTCTCCAGGTTAAATTCAATACCCTCAGTAAATAAAGAGAAGCTTAAGAATTATGAAGATTGCTTACAAAAACTGCATATTGAGTTCGAATGTAGATTTCAATATTTCAGTGCCATTCAAACAGAATTGGATATTTTTACCATGCCTTTTAACGTAAATTGTGAAGCAGTGAGCTCAGCTTTGCAGCTTGAATTAATTGAATTGCAATCTAATAATCATTTCAATCAGTTGTTTCTAAATATGCAAAAGTTAGTTTTATAAATCTTTGCCGAAAGTATGTTTTCCAAATTTAATATCTCATGCCAAGAAAATCAGTGCTTTGTTTGCTTCATTTTATATATGTGAACAAGTGTTTTCATCTGTGAATCTTAGAAAGAATAATTTCAGAAGTAGATTGACATATGAGCATTTAGCCTCGTTCCTTAGAATCAGTACATCACACTTCGAATCTTAATATAAAGAACTTTAAAAAATGAAATCGCAATTCAATATATCTCATTAACATATTTAAATTGTAGTATTTGTATAATGTTTTTCCCATTTTCAAAAATTTATCTTGGCCCACCATTTTTTTTTTTTTTTTCGATTTTTGGCCCGCGACCGAAAAAGTTTGCCCATTCCTGTACTAGATGATCTGTTCATCTGTCATAGCAGTTATTTGCTTGCATCTTCTTGAATGGATATGCCAATAAATTATTCACATGTATTTTAATGCAATATTGCTCTTGATTTTGAATTTAAACTGTTAATACTCCTCCACACAAATATTTTTTTAAATTTCAATTATTGACATTTTTATCTATATAGTCTATTTTATTTGCAAGAGAGACAGAAATACAATTATTTGATTTCTTAGAAACTAATTCAAGAAATTTCAAGTATGCACAATATTTTGGCTAAACCAGGAAATTTATTAGATTCCAAGCATTGAAATTTTGTCTAATTTTCAACAACAGATAACATTGTTGTCCTGGAGTTCAAACTGTTTTCACTGTTTTATAAACTTTGAATTTTTTATATAACAATGAACTTCATTGTTATATAAAAAAGTTATTATATATTTATAATTTTATTAAAAATGATCTTAATACATAAGCTGTAAACTCAAAAAAGAGCTTTATTTCAATTAAGAAGATCAATGATTCTGTTTAAAATTCTACCAATATAAAATGGTTAAGGATTTCTACAAGAAATTCACTTGAAAATATTAATTGTTTAAAATTTGCCCAGAGCATTATCTGGATATTTGAAAAGGCTAGGTTAAATTAGTGTAATTTATAAAACAAATCTTTTTGCACATACACATATTGATTATTTATAAACTGAACATAAATATAAAAAAATTATATTAATATAGAATGTTTGTTTCAAGACAACATAGATCATCATTTAATCTAACTACAAACAAGAAATGATTTGAAATTAATTCTACAGTATTTTAAAAATTAGTCACCAAAAGAAAGAATTCTATAGAAAATTAGTCACTAGAAGAAAGAAGAGAATATCTATATAGAATACTATGAATTATAATAGTACAAACTCTTCATTTGAGCTGATAAAAAAATAATTTTTATGCATTAGTTTTATTAATTTACATATAGGAAATAATAAAAGAAGGTGCAAAATTTATTTCTATTCTGATTTAATACTACCAGCAGTATTCTACACAATTTATAATTATTGTGATGTTATTTTAAAATATATATATACATGTAGTAATTTTCTTTTATAGAGAGTATGTAATTTCTTTTTCGATAATTTTGAAATGATTATTTAGCAAGATAACTTATAAAAGTATTATTTTTAATACAACTGACATATTGCATTAACTTTCATAATAATACAATATTATTATATAAAAATACTAAAAATAAATATATTCAGAAATAGTTTCTTCTATCAGAAAATCATTGTTAAGAAAATTTTCAAAATACTGACGAAAAAAATTAAACACTCAATATATGAATGCACTTTCAACTGAATTTTATGAAAAAAGATCCCTTTTTTAAAAATTCAGTTTAATAATAATTATGTCCTATAGTGCACACAATAATTTAATTATGAAGCAAAATTGAAAAGTAATAAATCCATTCAACAGTGCAGGATGTTTTTTTAGTTACTTTTAATGTAAATTTGTGTTAATTCTTTTGATGATCGATATGAAACAGAAACTACTATTTCTATATTCTAATGGCCAATATTTATTTCATGAGAATTTTGAATATTTAGAAGTTACAATAATTATTTTCTATTTTTGTTTACTGAATTTCTTTTCTGTTTTAATAATTTTAAAATTAAAAATCCTTTAAAAATTATTAAAAACAAAAATTTAATATTTTTTGTTAGCATTAATTAAAATTATTTTTCGATTGTAAATTAAACTATTATTAATTCAGGACTAAAATTCGATGAATATTAATTGAAATAAAATAAAAGATACATAAAACCATGAGTGTTGGTCAAAAGGAAGTTAAGATAATTAATTAGTGGATTGTTCGTAAAAAAATCCTTAAATTAAATAACTTTTTAAAACAAAAACAAGTACAAATTTAATGGGAATTTTTTTAATTACTACACAGTATTAATTATTACTTAATAAATAATTGTAATTGCTTCCTTAAAACCTTTTTGAAAGCTAGGAATTCAGTAGCATCCATTATTTAAACTGAACTTACTGTTGTTTATATTCACTAAAAGATTTCTAAAATTGTTGTAGACAATATGAAAATAATTTTTTTTAAAGTGCCTGTTACGGCATTAAAAATTTGAAAGTATGAGAGAAAAAATATTTTCATGTCTCATCTCAAACTGATATAGGTAAACAGTAATTTAATAATACAAATTCACCTCTTTATTGATTGATTGAATAAGGGGGTTAAAGGATTTTTAGCAACAAAGGCTGTCATCCCATCCCCTCTTTACTTTAGGGATGACGAATATTTTACGAGCGGTTATTACGTAACCAATATCAAAAAGTCACAAATACAAGTGATCAATACTTTTCAAAGACGGGTGTGATTCAAATCCTTGATACGATCTTACTGGTGATATTTCGATTACAGGTTTGGAGCACGATAGAAAGTAACAATCGATACGATATCACTGAAATTTGCCGGAGCGGTGATTTCACTGGAAAGTAACAATCGATACGATCTGTCCAATGGAAGCTGTCCAAAGAAATCTGTGAATGGATTGAAAAGTGAACGGACCGGTTATTGAAATTATCGTATCATTGAATTGCATATCACCGAAATTTATCAGAACGGTGATTTCACCGGAAAGTGCGCTCCACTTCATGGGAGTGAAAGCTCCACCGCTCCACTTTACGGGAGTGACTTCCGATATTCGCATATGAGGATGCACTATTCCATACAGATCATTTTTAATTGCTCGTGACATGATTGACTTTGATTACATATATTCTGTTTACTGCTGGCGCCATCTGTTAGTAGAATATAGAACTAAAGTAAACATTTTAAAGAAATGACATATATTTTTAATTCACCTGTTCCAGAAAATGGTTCACTCAAATAAAGAAATTAAATAAATAGTTTTGAGGAAGAAAAAAAAATTAAGAAGTAAGTTGAAACAGATAAATTAATTCAATCACACGTTATTTAAGTTAGTAAATTAAGTATTAATTACAATTAATAAATTTTATATTTAATATTAAGTAATAATTTTTAATTAATAATATGATTGAAATAACAGATATTTGGAACACATATTTGAAAATAACAATAGCAATATTATTTGTTATTCAAAAAATCGTGGATTATGCATCTCTACTTTACTTTTCATCTGTAAAATAAAATGTAAATAAACACGTAATCCTCTAATTAATCACAATCAAAGAAGCACCAAACCACACAGACGGAGAAAAAAAGCCCATGATTGGACGCAAAAAAGGTTGACGAGCTGATCTCTAAATTGTGTTTCGTTCATCGAGATGCGAGTTCGTTTTATAACCTCCATAGATCAATCCGTTACTTTTTGGCAGCGTGGCAAAATTTCGAATTCCTAATGAGTAATTAACACTTCATAAAAATAATCTACAGAAAATGTTTAATAATTAAAAGAAAGCCAGTAAAAATTAATAAAAAATGAAGTATTTATTATACTTTAAACAGTCACCCACAGTAGCCAAAATTGGAGCATCTACCTTATTAGTATATCAACTTTAATAAAAAGATTCGTTTCTGCAAAATAGTTTTTTTAAATAATTGTATCGAATTTTTTATGTAAAAGAATAAATGTAATTTAATTAATCTGGAATATGCAAATTTTATGACACATTCGAATTTTGCTAACATGCATCAAGGGTAAATGAAATTTTTTTCCCTCATATAATAAGGAATAAAAAGTTCGAAGTAAATAAAATTGTTTTAAATGACAATTTATTTGGTAAATTATACTATAAATAAAATTATATCAATATATTAACATAATTTCCTTTGCTAAAATCCTATCATGACGTCATGGAATGAGGTAATCCTACTGCGCTGTTACAAGTGAGATGGCGCCCCTGTCTAAGCATACTTATCGGGATTCATTGTTATCCGGCTTACTAGCGTCTCAATCGCAACGTTTATCCCTATGGAAAGGACGAATCCATCGCAAACCGTACTTTTCATAGGCAGGACCGTTTGAGTGAGAGGGCACCGGTGATAAGAGTTGTCATTTATATGTTGAGTTGTATCGCAAAGCCACAACGCTTTTCCCTGTGGTTTGGAAAAGAATGATATTTTTTCGAAACTATGTGTCGATATGTTAGCTTAAAACATATTTTTCAGTAATCTTTCTACTTATTTAATGGATATTTAATACAAATTCCTTTTCATCTTTTATAAGTGTTCTTTTTTATATTATTTCACTACAGCAAATGCTGGAGAAAAATGACAGTGTTAATCGTTCAGTACAAACGAAAAATTTTAGACTATTTATTTTCTTCAGGTGGCTTTTACTTGTTTTCCACTTTTTTTTTTTATAATTTCTAAGCTCAACATTTCTATTTGTCTTTATATGTTACCATCAACTGAAAAAATAAATTATATTCTGCTATTGCTAATTTTAAGTTATGATGTGAGAACATAAAATAAAATTTGGTTTTTCTGAAAGTTGTATTTTTAAATCATAGCTAGTTACAAAATGCATTGACGAATTGAAGCATCCAGAATATATATATATATATATATTAATAGAATAAGCTTCTTGATATAAACTTTCTGCAGAAGTATTTTCTATAATATAATTAGTGTTAAGAGTAGTTGTTGAATCAGAATTTAAACTCGAACATTTTGGACTGATATTTTGCATTTCCAATTTAAAGATACTTATAGCTAGCTAACTTCTATGGCATAAAATTCTCATTCCCAAAACTATCATGTTCTCATATCATAAATACATACACATTTAAGACACTGTCAGGGAACTTAATATGTTTTGCATTTATTATCCTTTAGACAATTTCAGTTATAAAATTTCTAAAAATAACTATGCAATGGGAAATTCTGTTTAAAAATATTTTTAAAAAATCTGTGTATTGTAATATTTTATACATACATGGGATCTATTTTAGAATGTGTTCAAAAATTGATTGTTCCAAAGAAATTGCATTATTGCCAGTTTCAATCTTAAACATTTTTTTAATTATAAAAAGTAACAGACTGTGGTGAATAGCATATAAGCCAGTTAACAACTCTTCTGCCCGAATGATCGTTTTAGCAGAATTGTTAAGTTACTGGACTGCTAACTAAAAGGTCCCAGGTTCTATCCTTGTTCATCCCATACCGCTTCAAGACTATGATTTGTGAAAAAATATAATAGTGTTCAAACTACTTAGATAAATAATTCCTTCTTGCATCTTTCTGTATTTTATTGATTTTTGATTCTCAGATTGTAATTATGGTAGTCATATTTTTCAATTGAAATATTTTTTTTAATATTATTTATTGTCTTATTCTTCATAAAGTGTACAATTTTGTGTAGCATTTTTGTATGTAGTTTGTTCATTTAATATGTATCTTTATTCATTGCCCTTGATAGTATTAATTTAATTCATTAACATTTTGCACCCTAAATTATAACAATTCAATAGACATATAAAAATTTCATATTAGTATTTCAATTTAATTGCATACTGAGCAATTTGCTTTATTATTTGATTTTGAAAGTTATATAGTAAAATCACATCCAAGACATCTCATATTATGCAATGTTTGTTGGACTAACTCAGCAAAATATTCATATGTAAATGTTTTACATTGTTATTTTTATAAATTATGAGACTTATATATAATTCAGTAAATAAACAGCAGATTGTAGTTGCTATTTTTGTTTTAATTGCTAACCATTTATCAAAAGAAATGTTTAGTAAGTATTCAGCTAAGCGAAGCCCTAAGGATACCAATCTGTAAATATTCTTATTCTTTTCTTCAACATTGTAACATCCCTATATTGTATGTGAATAAATATTTATCCTATATCTATAGGTAAGCATGCTCAATGGCTCCTTTGTTAACTAAGAGTGCATTACAAATTCTTTGCTTAGCAGCCATTCATGCCTTGGTTTCAGTAATGATTTCCAGGCAAACTGAATGAAAACAAATGTATAATTTTCTTAACCATCTTGCAAAAATCAGCTGGTATATAAATATTTAAAACAAGTTTTTATTAAAATACTCTCATTCATATTTATTTTGTTTCCTTGACTTTTCAGACTTGCTACAACTTTGTGTTTAACCAAACTTATTATGTGTTCATAGAAAAAAGAAAAAAAACAAAACATTTTTACATATATACTAATAAAAAAAATGGACATAACCATTTTCATTGTAGTCTTTTAATATGTTTTATTACATAAGTTTATTCAGTCTCAAAAAGTCAAATACTATAAATTAAGTTTATGAAATGCTGAAATATATTATATGCTTTTGTAAAATGCTTTGTTTTTAATATAGCTGCAACACTAAATTTTTTAATAATTAGATACAGTAAACCAATGAAAAAATTAAATTGCTACCAAATAAAAAAAAATACTTGAAAAATTAAGATTTGTTTGTAAATTAAGTTAAAAAATTATTTTTTTTATGCTATATTCCATAATGATAATAAAAATAGTTGATTGCAATAGACACTTTATAGAACATCATCATTATTATAGTTTCTTAAAAATATATATTAATTATCATTGAGCTTGTGGTGAAAGCTTATAAGCCAGTTAACAGCCAATACCAAGTTCTCAATTCTTGAAAAATATAGTTCTACAGATTCACTAGATTATTTGGTATAATTTTAATACATGAACTAAATAATGCTTAGAGTTGCAAGTCATCAATAGTATTTATGTAAATATCTTTGTATTATCTAATTCATAAAACAGAACTATAAAAAAACTCATTTATTGTATAATTTTTTTAGTTATTTCTATATATAACTGGAGTCCAAATTAAAAGAAATATTCATTAATTTGGAAAGAAAAATTCTTTCTCTCAGTAAAATTATCAATTCAATAATTGTAATTAAATTATGCTTAATTTTTTATATGATTGCTAATACACAGATGTCTTTAAACATTTTTTTTGAATAATTATGCAATAATTTTTAGTTGAACATAATTAAAAACTTGAAATATAAATTATATAATGCATTAAATCTTCTGTAAATAATCATGCAAGAATATATTGTTGAAACCGAAAAATTTATTTTATTAATGCACAAATAAACAAAATTAAATATCATTGATACTTATATTTCTCTGATAAATTTCAGTAAGAAATAAATTCATTATATTACAATTAGTTTGGTTTTGTACTTTTCTTTTTTGTGAATTTCCATTGATCAGTGATATTTTTGTTTGCTGGCAATTTGGATGTTTCAGGCTATGCATTTCTTAAATATGCAGCACTATGACAAATTAAGTAACATCTGTTCTCTTGATAAGGAATATATATATATATTCTCCCTATGTATTTTTGTGACACAGTGAAATCAACCTAGATTTTTCAAACAAAGAAATAAATATTTCATTTATTCACAAGAGGAAGACAGTATTACTTTATTCTCAAACACTGCAAATGTGATTCTGTGAAACTAAACAGTAATCTGAAAGAAATTAACATGAACACATTTATTTACATTTTATAGTTATATAAAACTGACAATTGATGAATTTTATTTTCATCACTCTAAACTACCTAATTATGATGTGAACTTATTAAAGTTTAATCTAAAAACTGTGAAGTAATATAGTGCTATGTATTATTTATTTTCTTTAATTACTATTTTATATGTTGTTCTCCATTTAATTATTTATATTACATTGTCAAACCAATAAGAATTTGGCACTTGATATTTGGTACCATTTTTATTTTCGCAAGTGTTATTGCTTCCTTCAAAACCTAGCATTAGTTTGTTACTTAACTGTAGACTTATCAGGATATTATATTCATTCTCCTCAACATGAACAAAACTAACTGCTGCATGAGTTAACAAATAAAATTAATTCTTCCCAAATTGTAATTTATTTGCTCTAATTTTTATTTTTTTTTAATAATTCTTAGAACTTTATTTCATCTCATTTCAAAAAATGTATATAATGAAACTATAGAGTGACCATAAAGTAACTTTGCCTATTTTAGAGGCATTTACAATTAAAACTAATAAAGAGAATGAAACCAAATTCCATTAAAGACAAAAAAAAATCATATAGAGACATATTAGTTTTACTGGAATCGAAACATTAGGATCCCAAGGCTCAGGTGGAACATTTTCAATACGACACTCTTCCATTTATACAATATATTGTACTGTTAACTTTTTTGTGTGAAATTTTTTTGCTTGTATCTCCCAAAGTCTATATATGCAATTTAGTTCCATTCTGTTCATTAGTTCACAGTTGCCTCCAAACAAGGAAATTTACTTTGTCATTCTTGTTTAGGATTGATTCATTCAACAACCATATTTGCCTATGTTGCAAAAAGTATATTATTCAATTGAAAAATGGCAGTTTATATATATATGTAATGATATTTTAACTCTAATTTCAATTTAATTAGTTTTCAAGATTTTATCTTAATTTGGTTCATAATAACTTTATTATAAAATATTCTCTTATTTCTTCATCCAATTCCACTTTCTCTACTTAATTAATTCAAGAGAAGCTTTATAAAATTGCTGAATTGACTAAATACCGATACTTTCACACACTCGGCGTGAAGGGGTAAAAAAACTGTCCAGTAATCACATTCTTTTTAAAAGATCCCTGTGTTTCCTTTACATGTGATTGACATGCATCAGAAATCCCTATCAGAATCTTATTAATATATTAGCACTATGAAGAAATATTTTCCCTATCAAAATCATAGGTTATATAAGACCAAGGATAAAATGTCCAAAAGCTTTTTCCTCATTCCTTTTCTGCGTCGTTCTGTGTGCTCATCGCTTGTACATATGCCTGCTTCTTAAAAATGAAATAAAATGACGTCGCGAAATAACAAGTCTCTTCACTGTCTTCAAACTGCATCCTGCTTCACATAAAATAATGCTTACATATATATATATATATTGAAATTATAAACATGCTGAACACTCAAGCTTTCTATATTTGTAAAATATATTAGTTCAATGTCTAACATTTTATTTTAATCAGTGTCATTTCTGTTTAAATTATTAATTGGAAAATGTAGTAATTTTATTTTTTTAAAGTAGAGGTTTATTCCTTTCCTATATTCAGAGTGTTAATAACAGGCTGCAATGTTATGAATATTCTTAACTTTTAATCAACAAAACCATTATTATTAATCTTTCATTATTTTTTTGTATTTTGAAACATACTGAGAAAGCTTCAAGTATGGACATGAAATTCCTCATAATATGACTTAACATCTAGAAAAACACTATTAAAAAAACTTATATCCTCCAATACATTAGCAGGAAATTGCATTTATACAATTTTATGTAACTGAATATAGTCTTGTATGAATTGTCACTAGAAAATTGGATTTAAATAGTTCTATGTTTAAAAAAAATGATAAATAATATACAATTCTATAAATACAATTCTTTGCAACTTTAAATCATTAACAGCTGCAGCTTATTTTCAAATAACACTAATTAGGCTAATAAATAACTTTATCAAATGGAAACATTTTAAGTATATTTACAATTAGATTATAATTTATGAATTATTAATTTTTCACAAAAAACTTTGTAGTGATCGTAGCGCCATCTTGCATTCATGTTATTTTTAAAGCGCTACCTATCTACTTTCCCTAATACAATCTATGTTAATACTTCGCCCGGGGAATCCCCGTTCTATGTATACGTGCGCAAAGCGGTGATGTTATGATAGTTGTTAGTGAAATAAAGAGTTAATTTTTCTAATAGCAATGAAGTGCTTTAAACAACACTCTACATAACACCACCACAACTTAAATTACCAATAAAACATTAATTGAAATATAGTTTTGTATCATGCAAATAAAGGGTAATGTTTTATAGCTCATTTATTGAGATTTATATGTTAAGTAAAAAAGTAGTTTGTTTTATTTATATAGATGAAAGAAATAGCTTGCAGTAATAAAAATTATATTCAAAAACTTTTGAAATTTATAATATATTACATTATATTGGAATATAGTAAGGTAAATCTCAATCAAACATTAATTTTGAACTAATTAAAGTAAGCACTCTCAAAATACTTTCATAAAATCAGAATACATGATTAGAAAACTGATTCTTGAATAAACACTTGCCTTGATATACAATAAAAATTGCAATATATACTTACTTACTCAACATGCCATGTCTCTTATACCACTATGATATGAATGCTATTGCTTAGCTTTTGGTTTTTTTGTTTAGTCAGCTTCATATAAGTTATATATAAATTGAAGAAAGGATAACTGAAAATAAAAAGAGGGGAAGATCTAAATACTTTTCCCGAGTAGTTAATTGTGATATCAAGTTGCTTTTAAGTGAGCACATTAATAATAATTAAGAAATTTTTTTAACTATTTTTCTAAATTTATGTTAATGTGTTTTTTACTCATTTTTTAAAAATAAAGATGACTTAGATCATTAAGTTTTGGTTATATGTCTTCTACTCATAAAATGTATTCAATTATGACTACAAATATGAAATCCTGTTAGTTTATCACCTTAAATTATTTAGAAATTATAAGTTACAAGAATTTAACATGCATTTGCTTAAAACTACTAAGCACAAGAGTAATATAATGACCAAATAAAAAAGCAGCATATATGGAATGGATAATGATTTGTTTTATTTTCATATTAGATACATGGATATAAACAGATAATATACTGTGGTATCAATATGACATTACCTCTTCATTTACAATATAATTTATACATTTCTAAAACAATTATATGATCTGTTCATGAAAAGCATCACAAGAACAAATTTGTAACAGCAAAAACATCAATTACAAAGATAAGAAGTGGCGGTTTAAAAATAGACATTAAAGTAAGTTTATGATTAATTATTCACACTCACTAGATAAAAAAAACGATACCCACATTCACGTACAAAAGCAATTGCTACGTTTTCCCTCATGCTCATCGAAAAACGATTAACCGGGAAAAGTGTTGAGCTTCAACTCAACATTTAAAAGACAACGCTTATCCCTGGTGCCCCTCTCACTCAAACGTACCTACCTGTGAAAAGTACGGCTTATAATGGATTCGCCCATCCCATAGGGATACACGTTGCGATTGAGACGCTAGTATCCGGCTTAGGTTAGAGAATGTAAAAGTGTCAGAAGTCTGGTATCAGGACACCATATTTATTTCTTGTTTACTCGTAAAATTATTAGATTTTAAAGGTAATCAGTAGTGTGAAAGTAATTGAAAGATAAGCGAAAATGCCAGAGCAGACTCCAGAAGTATACTCAAGTCAAATTGCAGAGATTATGGTGGTAAGTTATTAAAAGTAAAGATAGCTTTAGAGTGGCAGTTGAAGCTGTATCCGCATTGGAATTTAGTTAATAGTAATGGATTATACCAATTATACTTCATCATATTTTTCTTGTAAAATTAGTATAATTTCGATGGAAGTGCAATTTATTTGTCGGATATGTATAATTTATGTAAAAAAGTAAGAAATATTCTTATGATGTGCGCAAATCGTTTTATTCAATGTAATTATATTATTAGTGTAGCTTTCACTTCATTGATTTATAACAGGGTTTATAACATCAACTTAATCCTTACTTACGCAGATGGTGCACTGAGTGCTCCAGTCTTTGAAAAACCCTTCGCGCATTCCTTGGAAAACATGTGGCTAACACCTGCTGCCTACTTAATCTCTTTTTGTGTATTCATTTCGGATCAGTAAGTAGTAAAAAGTTGAAGGTCAACGATTCCGATGTGATGTTTCTTTTATAGATTAATTTCAACAAATCTCATTTGGCGCACCGAGTACTACACTTGTGTAACAATGTAACTATTTGTTTTCCAGCCTTCGTATTTCGTTATATTTTTTTGTATATTTATAAAGTCAGGCAATCAGTTCATAATCGACGAAAAACTACAGCCTTTTCTTGATGGATGCTCTTTCATTCAATATATACCGACGAAACTAATATATATATGAGATAAAAATGCTTGCATTTGTAGATGCAAAGACTTTATACTATGTGCAAGTAAACTGCGGGACACAGCCGGAGAGTTCATGTATCATTTTAGCCCATTGATATAGTTAACAGATTAATCAATCATTTGAAAGAATCGTGCAGAAATCTAACAACCGGTAACTTGTTAGCAACAATGAAAGCGAGCAAAAAGAAAATTCCTCTTGAATTTTTTCCATCAAAAGCAAGACAAGTTGGTTTTACACTTCTTAGATTTTAAAAAGATGCAAGTCTTATTTCGTATGTACCAAAAGAAAATAAAGCTGTTATTATATTGAGTGTGATGTACGACAAAACAAGTATTGGTAATGAGAAAGGAAAACCTTATGCAGTTCTTGATTATAATTAATCAAAATATGGTGTTGATATAGTTGATTAATTTAGGAGGGAACTATACAGTCTCAAAAAAAAAATGGATAGATGGCCAATGTTTTTTTTCTTTTTTAATGCATTGCTAAACATAACAGGGATAGACAACCAGATTATTTTCCAAGCTTCAGCTTCCATGTACAGAAGATGTTTCTTAAAAAATTTAACTTTAGCTTTTTTCAAGACGAAATAGCTGAAGAGCTTCAATTTTAGACGCAGGAGATCGATAGTAAACACCCCCATCATAACAAAATAATTAAATTAAGAAGCATACTTGTGAAAAAGATATAACTAAAGATAAAGGTCTATCAAAGAAAAAAGATGGATGTAGTCCTTGTTGGCATGCCAAAAATAATACAACTTTGATTTGCTCATGCTGAAATTTCGCATGTAAAAAAAACACGAAACAAATAATTATACAAGTATGGCAATCATGTCATAATCGTGGGAATAATGAATATGAATTATGCGAATAAAAATTTCACAATGCAAGTTTTGGATCAGATTTACTGTACTGTCACCCTTGGTGCGATTTTTTATACATTATAAAGAATAAATTGATGTTAATATATTTTTATTTCATTGCTTAGCAAACCTGTTATTTTTTCAACTTTTTTATAGAATAATATAAAAATATGACTTTACAATTTAAAAATTAATTAGCATATAATGTGCATCCACCGTGTAACAACAAAAGTTTTTGTTACCTCTGTAACAAAGGGTTAACATTTTGTTCTAGCGATTTATTGCCGAACTGTATAGTATTGGCATAATTGTTGCAAAATTTTTCTAATGAAAAATCATCACATTTAAAGCTACAATGAAGCATTTTTTAATTTTTGCCTTTTAACAATAATATTTGTAGATAAAAGAAATTCTGAAATGAAAACAAATCATTTAAATCCTAGCATAATATTTTGTAATAGTCTCATTATTATAAATGTATGCATATAAACCATATTAAATTTTTTCAATGAACATATTAATAAAGTAAGGTATTGTAAACTATATATATATATATAATATTATGAAAAGCAAAGATATTAAGAAAGCACACACTCCTCTTGGGAAATCATATTGGCAACCCTCTGTATATGTTCTTTTATTTTTTTTTTCTTTTATTTCTTTTTTAGAGGATTTATTATAACTTAGTAATATTTATTGTTTTTACTTGTTTGATGTTTTAACATGAAAAAAAAAATGTTTTAATCTTTTGGAGCTTGCTTTGGTTACCTTTTTCAATATTGGAATTCAAGTTTTCAATTATTATAGTATAATAAATATTGTAAATCTGGAAATGTATTCAAACCATCTTAAATATTTATACTTAGTGAACTTTCTGTGTCAGTGTTGAAAACATTCATAATTTAATTGTAAATTTTGTAAAATTCTAATGAATCATTATTTAATTACATCTGAAGTTTTATAATATTTCTATAAAAGGATGTATTAATTATCGTTTCTGTTATTTATCCATTTTATTTTTTAGGTGTCTTTCAATATGATCCTGGATGAGATAATGGACAAGCTGATAGTTGACTTCCTTACTAAGCCTGATCCAGCTTAATTCATTAGAATTATAAAGGTAGTGTGTATTTTCAGCTTCTTAAATGTTAATGTTAAGAATTATTGAAATTGGGTTTGAACTAATTGAAAAAAAATGTCCTTTGTATTTTGTGGAACCAGATAATGTAAGTTTATAATCCAATAGTGTTTACAGTTCTGACTAAAAAATACGAGTTCCATTATAACTAAATGAACTTGCCTCGCTTTCAAAATTAAAGTATTACAATCATTCATTTAATTGGGAAATAATATTTCAGTTTCATCAGCCTTTTTTAAAGAATAAATAAAATACTATTTAAATTTTTATAAATATTTATTCATTTTACAAAAAGAGAAACTAAATCAAGAATATTCTATTAGAAAATATAACAAACAATTCAGTTTTATTCAGAATTTCAATGAAATTATATATTTCAGTTTATATGTAGGTATAATTAATTTGAATTTTATTCAAGATTTAACATTTAAAAAACTCGTGATGAACGGGAAGTATATATAGTAATAAATCCATCATATCCTTGTATTCTTAAGATGTAATAAATTTCTTTTTTTCTTACATAAAAGTTAATTTTATATTTCTGAAATTACTTGGAATTATTTACCTTCCACATTGTGTTGACAAATCGATAACTATAAATTCAAAATCTCGTTCTGTCGAAGTTTTGTTGATCATTTTGTATGGTGCATCTCTTTTAAATATGATCCAGCATATAGTTAATCAATTCACGGTTTCTCCATCGGTATTTTTCTTCTTTCTTTTTTTTTAAACCGCTTTTTCTAGAGGTTGGGTTGAAAATAAATTTCCATGTTTTATTTCATGTACTAAAAATTTATGTTTTCGGCAATTTTGTATTACTTTATAGTTATCTTGAGAAATATGCAAGGAACTGATTTCTGGATTGAATAGCTATTGGATAATTTCACTCCAAAATCGCGATCGTTCGGTAGAAATGAATGTCTTGACAATAAAAATTTATAATCAACGATATTTATTTCGTTGTCACTGGACTGAATAATCAGTGATGGAAGTAAACATTGTTATTGACACACAAAATTAAGATATACATTTTATTTATAAAATACTGTACAACCACCGATCTTCAATATCAAAAATAGATAAATAGAAACACCCTAGATTTCAGACATGATGTCAAATGGCCACATTTCCTTCACCATAGAGCAACCAGAGCTAAATTTTGCCATGATATATTCGGTCAAAAATAATTTCAATCTAAGATGGACTTGCACCACTTTCAAAATAAACAGATTTTCAATACTATTAAGAGCTAAAACTTCCATCTCTAAAATAAAAGAATCTAAATATTTTACTCATAAAAAGATTACAAGTTTTATCTATAACTGTCATTATCTCCATTTTTTTCAAAATAAACGGCTCATATATTACAGATAAGATCATTCAGTAGAACTTCAGATTTTTTAATGAGGTTGCATAAAACATGTTAAGCTTATCCGGTTAAATAAAGGAAAGTATATGTAATGGTAAACATTAGTTCTTTGTCTTAAGACAAGTGCTTTAATTCCAGGTCTGGTGTTACCCTTGAAAACTCCTTGAATTATATTTTGTTGTATTTGGGAACCCACAAAAGTGCTCTACTTTTTGTTAGAACCTTGAAAAATGAATGTAGTGTATATTTATTTCATGGTTCTCTGACTAGGGGGGGGGAAGACAATTTTAGATAGCATTAAATAGTCAATTTTCAAGAACAATAAGGTAACTTAATTTGAAATTCATAGTTTATATCAGTGCCTTTTTAGTAGTTTGTATTATTGTTTAGTAGTTTGTATATAGTAGTATTCTAATTTCACATAAATTTACTTCAAGTTAAACTGTTGTTAGCTTAACTGAAGTTGATGACTAATAGTAAGGATACTAGTATGTTGGTCTTGAAACCTACTTTGAACTACTAATTTTAACTTATTAACTAAAGATGAGCATAAGTAAAAAATGAACAATAGTAATCATGCATTTAAATATTAAAAATGAAAATATTTTAGTTAAATTTAATATTTTTATGTGTAATTTTATAGTTCTCATTCCTCCCTCCCCCTTCTCTATTAAGAATGTGAATCTTTAATTCATTGAGGGAGGGAGGATGTATTTTCTTCATGTAATGCGAGATAAGAAACTATTCTCCATAGTATGAAATTTGTTTGCATTGCCTGAGTAAGTTTATAAAATTGTAAAAACTCTTAACTGCAAGTTTTAGATCTTGTGATATTGTTTCTTTTCATTATTTTAAATATCATTATGTTCTAATTTTAGTGTTATGAGTTGGAGGTGACTGACAAAAACACGATTCTTCATTTTCAAAAAACATGATTCTTCATTTGCATCTTCCCATTACTCTGGTATAAGAAAAAATGGATTTAAATTCTCCTTCTGGATTCAAAATTCTGGAAATTCTTAATATTTATGATGGTACTTAAATCATGTACTTCAAGAATTTTTCATTTAACTATTATGAAATCTTACTTTAAAATGTTATAAATTATTTTTTTATTATTAAATTAAAACATTGGCTGTTTTATAATAGTATAGTTTTTGTTCAAATATTTAAACAAAATGCTTTTTTTTTCCCTTGAACACATAACACTTTGTATTTTATATATGTATCGTAGATATATATGTAGTTTAAATTCTAGTAATGCTCTTGTGCATTTTGTGATGTTTCATTATTTTAAATATTTATTCTCATATGTGTTCACAATTTTTAGTAGCTTTCAGAAATTGAATTTTTACTACTATTCTTACAGAATAATTCAGAATTTTTACTGTGAAAATTGCAACAAATAATTATAATTTTATTGACGTGTTTTTCTTATTCTAAAATTTTCGGAGCTTTCAAATTTAAATGAAATTTTATTCAATGGATGTATGAATGAACTTGTTTTAGTTCATAATTTAATTCATGGAATTATCCAAATTATAATAAATGTCCCAGTGCAATTACTGCCTTAAAAATGGACAGATCATAAATTATTATATATTCGGTTTGATATATATATATTCCACCCTTTGCTAATTACTGAACTTTTCATTTAAAAACACCTTCAAATCTATTGTGGATTTCCTTTTTCTGTGTATCTGCATTTTTCATTCATGTATTGAATTTTCATTTTTGTAATATGTGTGTGTGTAGATGATAATAAAGACATAAAAAATAATTTGAGTCGTAAGTTTTCCTTTTAATTACTCGATTTATCATGATCAATTTTAGGAATTGTATTGTGTAAACCACTTTTTGTATGAAATTAATTCAGATTACCAGATTTATGCATTTCATAGTTAGTATTTTTCTTGCAAAATTGTATGCATCTCGGTAAAATCAAAGTGAAATACATTAATTAAAAAATTATGAATTTAGCATTAATAACTTGTTTATGACAAACCTGTCTTTTTCGCAGAGTTCTGATAAGCCTTGGGAATTTAAGTTTTATTTAATTATTGTACTCTTGACACCTAGGGAAGTATTTTTCTTTAGCTTCTGAAGTTCTTGGAAATGTGGGGGGGGGACAGATTTATTTCGTAATCAATCATCCTATGTTAAAATTAAAAGTATCTCTTTCAAGGTAGGAATGAATATCTTACTGATTCAAAGAGAAAAAAAAAATATGATGCAAAAGTGAAAAGCAAATTGCAGAACATCATTCTAAATGTTCATATCTTAAATTTTTCATTATTGTAGAACTTTTTAAGTTATAATTCATCATATATTATCTGCTGCTTATATGAATAGAAATTTATGAGGATGTAATAATAAAAATTATTACATATATAAGATAATATGGAATAAATATATATTCTTAGAATTCTATATAACTATAAAAATTATTCGAGTATCTTTTAAGAAGTAACCAGTTAATAGTCAAAACTTTATATTAGAGCTTATTTGCTTAATCAGGGCAAAGTTAATTAAACTGGCATTTTCTTTTGTTGGTTTAATACAAACATAATGAGGGTTATGATTTGTGTCTGAAGCATTATGTCACAATTTCGAAAATTACTTATGTAAGAGTCATGACAGAGTATGTAGCATAATGAAAAGTGCTGAAATTTGAAAACCATTTTTAAGCATATTAAAAGTGCATAATTTTGAAAAAGGTGCTTAATTTTCTCTGTGCAAGGAAAACTTTTTAAAGGGGTGCTGTACATATTTTATATTAATAACACTTAATGGCTTTTTCTCATTTCCTCTTCAACAGTGTGCATTTCTGTTTATTGAAATATTGCGAAGGGTGTATATATATATATAATGTATGCAATGATATTTTAACTCTAATTTCAATTGAATTAATTTTCAAGATTTTATCTTAATTTAGCCCATAGTAACTTTATTCTAAAATATTCTCTTATTTCGTGATCCAATTCCACTGTCTCTACTTAATTAATTCAAGAGAAGTTTTGTTAAATTACAGAATCAGCTAAAAGTCTAACTATCCCACACTCCGCGTGAAGAGGCAAATTCTTTTTTAAAATCTCCCTGTGTTTCCCCTGCCTTCTCCGCGCGTGTAACGAAAATCCCTATCGAAATCTCGTAATATATTAGCACTATGAAGAAATGTTTTCCCTATCAAAATCATAGGTTGTATAAGACCAGGGATAAAATGTCCAAGAGCTTTTTCCTCATTCTGTGTCCTCATCGCTTGTACATATGCCTGCTTCTTAAAAATGAAATAAAACGACGTCATGAAATAGCGAGTCTCTTCACTGTCTTCAAACTGTATTCTGCTTCACATAAAATAATGCTTGCATATATATATGTCATATTTCTTGCAATTTGAAAAACGTACGAACCTAATTGGAATTCAAAGATGGTGAAAAATTTGTTTTAGTTATCTATACTTATAAATAAAGCTCAATGTGTGTGTTGGCGCTCTACAGGCCAGATCATTTGACCTACAGCTACTAAATTTGGTTCATGTATACCTTAGAGGTCGGGAATGTGCACCTGGGATCCCTTTTTTTTAAAATTTTTAATTAGAATTTTAATTATTAATTAAAAATTAACTTTCCTGCCAAAAAATCTTCCATTTTCCCCACCGCCAAATGATTAAGGCTTCAGTTTTTTCCCCCAACAGTAATGAGGCTAGAGTTAACATTTTTCGGCCGGTAATTTCAAACGATTCTGTTTATTGTCTTAATGTTTTATGCATTTAAAATTAAGCATTGTTAATTAATCGATCTTTCAGATTCATTCTGAAGTACTTTTGAATTAAAGTAACATAGAATAAAGGAAATTAAAAATGTCTAATCGGCATAGCGTTACCCCAACTGGCGTAGAAAAATTCACGCATTTGCGTTACGGTAACTGGCGTTGAAAATTCACGCATGCGCATTGTGTTCTGATTGTTGACAATATTGTCAACGGATGCGAAATTGATTTAAATTATTTTTAGGTTTGTTGCATGCTTTTGTAATTAAATTGTATTTATGTTGGTTATATATTTTTTGTATATGCTTACAGTTTTAAGTACATCGTTTTTTAAGTAGTTTTTTAAACCTGTTTTCGAGCGATTATTTTAAACGATTTATTTTATTTTCTTAGTGTTTGATGCATTTAAAATTAAACATTGTTAATTAATCGATCTGTTCATGATGAATCTGAGAAAATTTTGTTGAGAAATTCTTGAGATATTACATAAATTAAGAAAGATATTCTTTAGTGCCCATAAAGTTTAAACGCTCAATGACTCAGTTTTCAGTAATCATATTATAAAAAATGCTTTGTTTCAGTAAAAAATATTATATTAATTGCAGATTAATTCTTTCCACTTTAAATTTAAAGCATAATTTCTATGGGAGCTAACAGAATATTAGAGAGATACATATTACGTTATGACTGAAGGCCTTTATAATATTATGAGTGAATTATATGACTATCAAAATTCGAAGTTTTAAAATATTTTGATGAAGAATCTATTAAAGTAGGAATTGCGTAAAATATTTATTTATTAAAATTTAAACGAACATTAAGATTGGCGAACCAGCTGGTCGCCAAAGGCGGTTAGTCCTTAAAAATATACATTTACTTTTTTGCGTGTTAAAGAAAAATAAGCAGATTGGTCCGATCAAGGGAAAATAAGAATACAACAGGATAAATTTGGTGCGCCAAGGAGATATATCAAACATGGGAGAAACTTCTCTAAAAAGATTTACTGTGAAAGTTCTTTACGCATTCGATCATTGTTCTCATCAATATGACGTTTATGAGCAATTTCTTGAACGATCTGTTTAAACGGATTTTACTTTGTTATGCTGAATTTAATTCATTGCAGGATGCAATTACGTTAGTTCTATTGCGTAAAATTTTGCATGATGAAATTTTAACTTGAAGCCATAGGTTTTCAACCATCATAATTTCATTCACTTTTTTTTTTTTTTTGTCTCTATCCATTTGCACATTTCTATTTGTTGGACCAATATTGACAAATTTTTGTTAATATAAAACCCTTCTAAATCTAATATTTTTTTTTTAAAAAAAAACTGTTTCTTTAGAGTTCAGATTCTATCATTTTGATAACGATTTTTTTCTTTTTCTCTTCCCATCTCTTAGACATTTCTTGTTGTTTGTTTTGTTTCCTATAAAAATCTTTCTATACATACCATAGAGCTGATATAAATGGAGGAAGCTAGTCGCTTGTTTCTAGTCTAAACAAGTGTACGCAACATGAGCCAAGTCACGTGTGAGAAATCTGGCCTTTTTTGGGGCCATATCGCAAATCTTGGCATACTCAAAAACTGCCGCGCAACGTTTTGTTTCCCGGCATTGGGTCTGGTCATCTCAGCTCTATGATACATACAGAAGCTTGCTCTGATTGAAAGAGCAATGTGCAGCACAAATCATTGAAGTTAGGAACATGAAAATGGTAAAAAGTTACTTCTTCAGTATTTGAGGCCTACTAAGAACGGAATTTTCAAAATTTTAATTAGAATAATGTATAAATAGGATTTTTAAACTGTTTCTGTCATAACATCGAAGCTTATTATCGCACCAAAATTATTTTTAAGTCAGTTTAAGTTACCTTCCAATGATATGAATTTGGTTTAAATGAATGCATTTTTTAAAATTTTAGTAACTTTAGAAGAATTAATTTTGGACATAATTTGTAATAATGATTTTTATTGTAACGAAATTTAAAACGTTGTCATTACTTCATCGTTGAATCACGTTAAACGTGTTAACGTTGTAATTTTTAAAAAAAGCTTTTTTCTTCTTTAATTTAAAATTCAAAACTTTTAAACAGTTCACTTAAGATTCTCTCTTGTTGAGTGTTATTTAAATTTTAAGACGGCGGGACATATCGCGTGCTAACTTCAAAAAAATAGTTTTTAAAAGATACATTCATTGTTGTTTATTTTTATTTTGCACCTTCGTGAATTTATTTCCGTTACTTATGAAAACATTTTCATACTGTGAAATCATTTCCTCATAAAGTATATAATCACATTTTTCTATAATTTTTTTAAAGCTAAAGTTTTCATTTATTTTTGTACTAGCAGTACCCGCACAGCGTTGCCCGTGGCAAGAGGAAAAATTAACTTTAAACTGAAATCTGATTCATTTTGTTTCTGTAATTCAGCTGCAGTGCGATTTAAGGAGAGACCTTTACTTCGCTCAGCAGAAGACTCAAATGAATACTGAAAGATTTGCCTAAAATTTTCCATAGAGGGTTATCTATATTTTTAAAACTGTACTATCTGCAATTTCCTATGGCAACATCCTCTTCTGGCGTCGCGAATAAATTTCTCAAGTAAAAAATACCCAGAATACAACGTTTGGTTAATACGCCATAATTACATCGATAGATATCTGATAGTTAATATTAAGGGGTTGTTTCCATATTTAGATGTGTAAGATTTTGATATTTACATCAGTTAAGAGCATTTTTTTTTGTGTGTGTGTGTGCATGCACTTTAAAAGCATCTGTAAAGCTACAATTTACACGTTAAAATCGATTATTTCATTTATGATAAAATATTCGTTTAAAACTTTGGGAAGAGTTTCGATTGTTTCTGCAAAGAAATATTCGAGAACATTCAAAGTTTTGTTAAAATTGCACCAGAGCCTGATTCTCCAGTATACTAAACACACCAAAATGAAAAGTTTTGTTGTGTGACGAAAAAAAAAAAATATTAATATATTTTTATTATTTTAAAGAATTGTCAGTTTTAGTGTTAAAATTAATGTCTTAAGAACTCAAAGGGGAAAATTAACTGGTTTTCATTTTTTTCCGCTTTATGCCTGCATTTCTTTATCAGTATATACTATTTTTATCATTACTGCGATCTACTCATAAATAGACATGAAATGAATCCCCATTTTATTTTATAAGCATACAAAAAGTAGTACATCTTGTTCACTGATAAATATAAATCAGTTTTTTTCAATGCTTTATCGGCAACTTAGTGCTTTATGCAAATGCGTTTTCTTTGCCAAAGATTTCATTGTATGAAGTCATGCATGCAGGATATATGTGTGCTAGAGGCATAAAAAGCAAATTGCAGAACATCACTCTAAATATTCATTTATATTTTTAATTTCCATTATTGTAATACTTTTTAAGCTATAATTCATCACATATTTTGATACTTCTTACATGAAAAGGGGGGGGGGCTGAGGTGGCCTGATGGTTAGATTTCGGCTTCGGAACTGCAGGCTTTCAGGTTCGAGACCCACCTCAGAACCATCGCGTAAGTGGGCCTGGTGCACGCTGAACCTGTCGGGACAAATGTCCTCCCGCTGGTGTGGCGCGGAAGCGTAGACAGGAAGGTGCCGTCCTTGTCATCTGACAGCGGTTCAAAAGTATGAGGTTCGTTCCAAAATAACCCTAGTGTTGCTTTAAAACGGGACTTTAATATAACTGAACTAAATTAAACTACTTAAATTATATAATCTATAAAATCGATAATCCAAAAACTTTTTTGAGATAGAACAAACGAGATTCGGTATGCGTTGTTTAAAACAAATTTATAGATTCCTGTCAAATCTTGAGCGAAATTCATTCACAGGATTATTAGTCTGTCTGTCCGAGAAGAAGTGAATATAATAACTACAATACTTTAGGAACCAAATGAATAAAATTTGATACTTTGACTTAGCATTTAGTATAGACCTGCATTAATTTTTGAACTAAAGCCATGAAGGGTTCGACCGTCGATCGGTCTGTACTTTCGCATGCATGTAAAAACGCAACGATTAAAATTAATGGAATTTAATATATGATTTTGTAATTAATATTATCACTTTGTGTCCAATTTTGGTTTTAATTGATTGTAAAAAAAGGTTTTGAAAATGCATAGATTTTCTAGTCTATAAAACAAAGCACAAAACACTCATTTACGAGACTCTAAAAATAAAAATCTGAGCTGTCGTGGCGTTCATGGCTTTGCCTACACATTTATCTGGATGAAAGAGGGATAGATTTTTGAGTTTAGTTTAGTTACATTAACGTCCCGTTTTAAAGCAACACTAGGACTATTTTGGGACAGACCTCATAATTTTGAACCGCTGTCGAATGACGAGGACAACACTTGAGCTGGCACTCCCCTCTGACACCTTTGAGAAAGAGAACGCGAAAAAGTTTCGGGATTGATACTTCTGCATATTCTGCGAATTTCTCATATTATTAGTAGCTTATATTTAACTGTAGTAAACTATAATTAATATAGAGAAAATTTTCAAATAATGTCTTCTTTTCTTTCGACAAGATTTTCTAAAATTATCTGTTTGGTAATATAAAAGTAAGTCAGCAAATATCACTACATACTGAGGAAGCTCGATAATTCGAACCCTTAGAACCGGAATTTTCGTATAATCCGAAAATCTTTTCTTAATTTTCTAAAAAAGAAATATCCTTATTAAAAAATAAATCTTTATTAAAATTTTCCTTAAAATATCCTTATTAAAAATAACTATTACGAATTTGAAACATGAAACTTCATGTTTGTTTCCAACTTAAAAGAAACATTTGAATTTGCATTTAACACTAAAGCTACCACGAGCCGGTCAAATGACCGGCTTCCAATGGCAGTTCCAATGTATCGGTGAAATGCCGGTAGGTTTAGTGTTAAGAATGAATACAATGCCTTAATTCGTAAAAACAAAATCGTCTGTATTTTGTTCCAGAATTCGTGACTATCATCAGTGATGCAACTAATATGAGACAGGGAACTTGCCTGTGATAAACAAATTATAATCAGAACCTAGTAAATATTCTAGTTCGCATTATTATTATTTTTAACCACAGAATACCTTTTCAACTCTAATCATTTTATAATATTTTTAATTTTCTTAATTCAATTAATTTTGTATCAAAATTACTGATTCCTGCACAAAACCGTAAAAGCTAAACTAACCGTAAATTCTATTAGAAATACTCCAAGTAAATTAAAATATATTACATCTGTGTACACTGTATATTATAATCATATCTATAATATGCAGTGTGCATTGCTTAACTAATCGCCTGTAATTTTATTAATCGCTTTATATAATCAAAAACTTCTGCCATTGCTTCCTCGTTCATTCCCGCTGCCCACCTATTCCAAACTCTTAGAATGCTTCGAATTTGGGTTCTTCATCCCAAAGGCTCAATCCAGGTAAACAAGCGATAAGTGTAATTCTTCCCAGAGTTCCCTGCATTCTCGGAACTCTATTCTTAGGAGAGTTGCCATAGCAACCTTCCTACTCTTGCTGTACTTGTTACTCGCTGGTAGATCTCTCTTCACAGACCTCCAAAAATCAATATTTTATTGCATTTGGCATGTCTGGATTTTCAAAAATCCGAACAGAAATGACCTGAATTAATTCGGATTCTCAAGCTTTTGGTGTTTTAATTTAAGGTATACGGCTAAGTTCGGAGGATTATATTTTTATAAATAATGATATTTAAATCAATGTTTTTCTAATTTCAAATGACATTTATACAAAAACTTAATATATCGCACAAAAATATTTTATTATTTAATTTTTTTAAACATTTGAAAATACTTTGTCTGGAATTTGATCTTTTTTTCAAACATTCCCAATCAAAACAAATACCTGGAATGATATACTTTATTGTATATATAATCATTGACATATTGGCTAGAAAATGGAACAAAAGCATAAGAATAACTCAAAATTCTTATAAATTGCAAGATACATTTTTAATATAAAATCAGCTTTTGTTTAGAATCTTTTTTAAAGTTTGAATGGTGCATAACTTAACAATGTTTTATCACTACACTGATATTTTAATTCAATCCTTAAACAGCATAACAACAACAACAACAAAAAATCTGGGTGATATTTTAAATAATATTAATGAATGGTGTTTGAAAAATAAAGATTTATGTAAATATCTTATTTCGTGAAAGCTGTATTTGAAGTAAAGTTTCTAACTTCTAATTTCTACTTAAAGAAAGCATCATTTTCTTCCAAACATCTTAAATTCGTAATCCATTTCTTCCCTTTTTTTCTTCTTTTTTTTTTTCGACAGTATATTCATTTTTAAAAAAAATATATTTTATGTTAGAAATTTTTCTTGCTTTCTTGACTAATGAGCATTTATTGTGATCAGCTGTGCACTGGCACCATAAGTTTTAAATATTTCTTTTATTCTTATAACTTGAAAATGCATGTTAACTCAGATGGAGATATTTTTATTAGTGAATACAGGCCGTCTTTGGCGACTGACTCGTTCGTCCAGATGATTGACTTTTTAAACTATTTGTATGGAATAATTAAATCATAACGATTATCCATCTTGTCACGGTTACGCCTATTTTAATGATTGTTCAACTTTTTGTTTGACGACTGTTCTTATATTTTATTATTTCTTTTTGTACATATTGTTTTCTCTGACTTACGGGTGCCGTATACACGCCACCTATAATTTTCAAACGTAATGTTATCCTATGGAGAAATATTTTAAGTCTTTTAAGTTTGCTATTGCGGTTTCTTTCTTATGAAGTCAACTGCAATTAGTAGAAGGAATAAAAACACAGGTTTCTGCCTAAGAAATTTTTTCTTGGACTTCTCAAAGTATTTTTAAATATTTATTAAAAGTCGAAAAACTTCAACTTCTCACATTTAAATAATTCTATAAGAATTTTTATCGTAAATAAAATAAAAATAGCAAAATAGAAGCATCAGTTTTGGTATCTTCTTTCCGATGCATATTAAGTTTTTTTTTAAAAAGTGTAAAAGCAGTATTTTAGACCTAAATTTGGAAAAATAATTTGCACCCCCCCCCCTCCCCCAATGCTCCTTTAACTCCTCCCATTCGCGGAGGAATACACTATAAACCTTCCCTTTACAATCTGATTGATTGTCACTTTTATTATCTGGTCTTCACTAGGTCTTAAAATCTCCCCCTCAGCATTATCTTCTTTCTGCCTTTCTTTCTTTTTATTTTGTTTACCATCACAGCTTTGGTCTTCACAATCCATACTTGTTTCTGCGGATGCTACCGCATCCTTGGAAACAAATTTAGTAGACTATTTTCAAGCATATGATTATATATATCTGTAAATTTGCAAATCGTTTTTTTTTCCCCTTGCTCACATGTTTGAAATATTGAGGGGAAATTAAATGAATACGGATTATCGAAGAGGTTCAAAGACAAGATTGTTCCCGTCGGCAAACAGGAAAAAAGCGAACGGTACAAAACTTAGCTGAATGGAGAGAAAAGTAGGTATAATTCTTTAATAAGTTTAAATTTAAAACAGAACCTTAGTTATTATTTAGTTAGTCAAACAAAATAATTTGAAGTCTTTTTTTTTAAATTATTTTTCCTAAAAAGAATAATTTTATTTTGCTGTAAATCACTAAAAAGAATAATTTTATTTTGCTGTAAATCAAAACTGTATAAAAATTGTATTTATCA
>JAPMOR010015211.1:12278-51649 GCA_026543865.1 Argiope aurantia | reverse complement strand
TTAACAGTAGAAACAGTTGCTTGACATAAATTCACCTTGAATCCATTACAAAGCAGCAAATGTATTTGTAAAACTAGTAATAATGCTTTTTGGAGCAATCTATGTTGCTCTTTTGTTATTAGACATGATTACCTAGCAATAACTAAATAATATGAATTACTAAAAGATAAAGAAAACTTTAAGATTCATAATAAAAAAGTAAAACCTCATAATGCATTTTATTATAATACCAAAAAACTAAAAGTAAAATATAAAAATTATTTGATGTTAATTAATGGTCTTTGAAAGTTACATAACATGCAAGTAATAAAAAATATTGAATTGACATTATATAAATAATGTATAAGTGACAGCCCCTGGAAAATATTTCTACATTTTAATTCTGAAATAGCTCTTTTTGCTGTAACCCCTACACTAATACCTTGGAATGATCAATTCTTACAGTAATATTAAACTGAATAGTCCTCTAAAAATCTAGGATATTTCAGTTTATATCCTATTATTTGTAGTTCTTGTTCAATTTGGAAACCTTTATCTGCCATCACAACATCATTCGTTTCTAATACATCCATCAGATGTCTTTTAATAAAAAGTTCCTTGCCAGATATGCTACCACAGTATAATGGCCGATGGCTCCTGAAGGCATCACATCTTTTAAAGTATGCAACTATCATATCTTTTAAAGTATTTATTTTCTTATAAAAACTAAAAGTCATTCTAATTCAATGTAATTCAAAGCTAATAACCCAAGTCAGAATTGTTGAAAAGAAACAAAAAGACATTTTATCAAGACAATCACTCTTGTGTTTCGCATAAGAGCATCCAACAGCATAACAAACAGAAAGTTGCTTGAAAGTCCCGACATGCGCAGAATGATTGAAAATTGAATAGAAGCGGTTTGTTTGGTACCTGTCACGTGATCATGAATTGACCCCCATTCAAATTCGAAAAGCATTCAGAAAAGCTGCTTACCAGGAACCATCTCTAACTAAAGAATGGAATCACTAAACAAAGCTTAGTTGGACGGTTATTGGACGTGCCAATAGTGAGAATACAAGCTTATTAATCACTTCAATGCTCACGACAAATGCTTGCATAACAGATTTATGGACTCTTGACTCTCTTGGTATCACAGACCCATCTGAAAAAAAAGACGGCGGCTGAATTACAAGAAGCAGCATTTCTTAGACACAGTTAAAATAGAGAACGATATGTATGTTGTGAGTTTACCTTGGGTTGAGGATCATCTTCCACTTCCTGACAATTTTGAACTTTCTGAGAATAGATTACACCAAGTTGTAAAGAGACTTAAAACCGAAGAACTTTTCGAAGCCTATGGAGCAGTGTTTAAAGAGTGGTTAGAAGAAAATATCATAAAAGTGACAAAAGACGAGGTTGATCTCCCTGCACATTATTTACCACACCGTTCTGTTCTGAAGGAGAATAGTACAACCAAAATCAGACCTGTATTCGATGCTTCTACCAGACAGAAAGGTGCCACTAGTCTCAATAACTGTTTAGAAATTGGAGTTAATTTGATTGAATTGATTCCAAATATTTTATATCGTTTTCAGTTGGAAAAAATTGGAGTTATTGCTGATATTCGCAAGGCCTTTTTGCAAATTTGTCTGTCACCTCCTGATAAAGATTTTTTGCTTTTTCTGTGGATTGGAGAAGATGGTAAATTGAAGTACTTTAGACATTGTCGTGTAGTTTTTGGTGTGTCATGCAGTCTCTTTTTGCTTGGGATTGTTATTTTCACTACCTGCAAGATGTTTTAGACCATCAAGACAAGAAATATCCAAAGAGGTTGGTAAAATTATTAATACAGAGTTTTTATGTGGGTGATTGCTTGACAAGTGTGCCAAACGAGAAAGAGCTTGACACCTCATTGAGGTTGCGACCAATGTCATGGCTGAGAGAAGTTTTGAATTAAGAGGTTAGGAAAGCACAGATTTTAAGGATAGAAGCACACCTGTAACGAATGTTTTAGGATAGCAGTGGGACAAAGGTCTCGATACTTTGGGTATCAATATGAACAGCCTGAAGGAGCTTTGTGTGCAGAGTATGGCGAAGAAAACTTTTCTTTCCGCAAGTCATCGTATCTTCTGAAGTGGATGACAGACGTATTTCATCTCGAAAAGGTGCAAATTCCTCGATACTTAAAAGCTGGTGATGCGGATGAAAAAGATCCTTCCAATTTTTTCAGTTATGCGAACAAGTATGATTATGCAGCAGTAGTTTTCTTCGAGTTGAGACGAGTGAGTATGTCAAAGTTCAGTTGTTAAGTGCTAAAGTCAGAGTTTCCCCAAAGTGAAAGAAGACCACTATTGCAATACTAGAGTTGTGGGCGGCTACAATCACTGCACGCCTTGCCTCATCTATCACAAGAGAGATCCCGATTGAAGAAATCTATTTGTGGTCTGACTCAACGACAATGATAACTTGGATAAAAACTGTGTTGCGGAAATCTTCATACAAAATACATACCTTCGTACAAAACAGTGTTGCGGAAATCAGAACTTTTACTTCCAAAGAAAATTGGAGACATGTGCCTGGTTCGTTTTACCCTGCCGATCTACCAAGTAGAGGTTGTTATGCAAAGAAACTAGTGCAGTCCAAATGGTGGGAGGGCCCTGACTGCTACATTTACCTGCTGATTAGTGGCCTTACTCAGATATAGTAGTAAATGAAGATGAAGTGTTGAAGGAACGAAAGAAAATTCTTGTGTCTACCCTGACTGCCTGTTAGAGTGCTCACGCCATCGAAAATGTGAATGTGGAAGAACCTGATTGGTACTATCGTTAATTTTCGAAATATGAGAAAATTGTACATATGATCGGCTGGATCATTGAAATTTTTTAGAAATTGTAAAAAACCAAAAGAGCTGAGAAAATGTCTGAGAAATATTCTGGATGCAGAGGACTTCGAAGAAGTGGAGAAAATAGTAATAAAGATAATTCAAAGTGAAGCATTCGTTAACGAGAAAGACGAGAAGTTTACAAAGATGAGGATGGCATCATTAGATTGAGAACAAAAATTGAGTATCGCGAAGATAGCCATTCTTTTCGAAGACCTGTAGTTCTTCCTTTTCAACACCATGTTGTGAAACTTTTAATAGTTTCTTTTCACAAAAGACACGGCCATGTGGGGACTCAAATGCTACTTAACCTGCTGAGAGAACATGTTTGTATCTTAAATAGCCGAAATTGATCTATCATCGATTTCGGCTATTATCGATCGATCAATCATCTCGAAATGTGTTATCTGCAAGAGGCATTTTGAGAAAAATTTAGATGCAGAGCCAGCCCCAATTACCAAAGATCGAATCAGAGACAATGCTGTATTCGAAATTGCAGGAGTGGACTTAGCTGACCTATTGTGCTTGAAAGATGAGAAAAAGGTTTGAATTTGTCTTTTCACATGCGCGGTGTAATAGAGCTGTTCATCTTGAACTTCTATCAGGCATTTCCACTGACACATTTTGTTGGCCTTGCACAGATTTGTGGCATAAAGAGGTAGATACTCAATTATCTACTGTGACAATGGAACAAACTTTGTTGGTGCTGATAATTTGCTTAGTTCTTTAGATTGGAACCAGATCGTAGAGAACGGATTTGTAAATCACATTCAGTGGAAATTTAACCCTCCTACTGCGTCCTGGTTGGGAGGTTGGTGGGTTAGGTCATGCCTTTTTGTTATATGAGCAGATTATCATCGGTTCTCTGCGACTGTGAGTCGATAATCAACTCAAGACCTCTCATCTACATTTCAGAAAGAGATTCAGATTTTGTTCCACTGTCACCATCATTATTCCTACAAGACATTAGTGAAGTTGGAGTGCTCTATAATCAGAAGCGTATCAACTGGCCCCTGGGACGTGTGACAGAAATAATCCCAGGAAAAGAGGGAATTACCAGACTCGTGAGACTTAAAACAGCCTATGGAGAAATGCTAATACGGATTCAGCAATTGTTTCCGTTGGAGATAACTTATGTGGCTGAGGATGTCAGAGCTAAAGTGCAACAAGAGCAAGTTACTCATGAGGTGTCGCAGACACGAGTATTAGATCCTGAAGGTCCCATTTCACAAACTATTAAAACTCGATCTGGAAGAATCGTCCATGAACTAAAAAGACTCGATTTGTGACTTTGAGACTTGTTGAGTTGCGAACTCTTCCAACTCGGTCGGAGGATGGTCTTCCTCGGTCTTCCAAATAGGTCGGAGGATGTATAAAACTGATTGGTTACGAGATTATTTTTTAAACTTTGTTGTATCTTTCTTGTATATAAGGGTTTTTTTTTTCAATTTTTTATGTTTTTTGATGTAATGTTTTTTGTTCATCGTAGTTTTAGATGTTCGTGAATGTAATTAGATGTAGGTTTAGTAAGTTTTTGAAAAGCATTGAGTTTTATATGCTACATCACATGAGTATTGAGAGTTAGGAATATTGATCCATAATAGAGTTTGGAGATCGATATCCGACATCAATTTTATTATTATATTCTTTAAGTACTCGCTGCATGATATAATGTAAAAATAATGTTATCTTTTTTATTTTCTCCATAAATGAGATATCTAAATACGTCTTGCTTTTTAACAGAATCTAGTGCGAATAAGATTATTTTCATTATGAATAATTTTTGCTCTGTTGCATTATTGACTCTTTAATATGATTTATTGCTGTATATATATTTTATATCATATATACATTTATTTAACATTATCAATGTTAAATTGAAGTGCTAATAATTCGGAATTAGAGTTAATATATGTTTACAAGTAATGTGTTAGAGTGCGCTATTGATCGAAATTAATCCCCCTCCTCTTTTTTTTCATTAGAACAATAATTAGACTTATCTTCCCTTGTAAGGACAGTAAGAGAATTATATCTGAAATATTACAGTTTTATTTACTACAATCCATTTTACATAGTTCCTGTAAATCTTATTTCCACTGTAAAACGAAAGTGAACATTGAGCATTATTTTGAGTATGAGCATTATATGTATTATTACAGCGTAAAAACTAAAATTAAATTCGTAAATAAGGAAACCAATTCTTAATTTATTAAATTAGTTTTTAAAGTTCTCTAAATTACATTAAAAGAGTCACTTCTATCTTTGCATTTCTCTTAATTTAATTAATGTAATTTGCATATAATGTGGTTGTGCCAGAATGAAGATAATAAAAAACTTATTACTTAACTATTGATCTATGTTTTATTTACTGTAATCCATCTTCCAGTTTAATAAAATTAGGTATATCTTCCAAAACTTTTGATCAAGTTTTAATTTCCAATAAGGATTTAGAAGATTTTGGTGATGCAGATGAAGAAAGTGAAGTTCTTTCGTTTTGGCCAAATATTAAAGTCACTGATGAGGATGTTGAACAGGTTACAGAACGTAGCAGGATATTGTGTGTTTATTGCTGTTAAGAAATTGACCTGCAAGAGTAATTTAACAATAGATAAGATTATTGAAGTTGTTGGATAAGGGTCAGTTTCTTTGCTACTCCAAATGCAGTTGATGCTATTGTGCATAATTATATTATTATTAAAAAAAAACTTTGGTTTAGTTTTGAAGATGGTTTTATTGCATCTGAAAATCCAATAAAAATAATCCAAAGAGCTGTCTGGAAACTTATTTGAATATTATTGTGATAATAAATATAGTGATGAAAAAATTCTCAATATTATTATAGCCATCTACAAATATATTTTTAAATAATTACAGTAAAGAAAAAAAATCAGCGTTAAGAAACTGAAAAAAAAAAGAAAAGATAATTATAAATTTCAAACTCTAAAGATTTTTTTTTAATGTTACAAATTGTATCTAAAAAATTTTTCAGTTTTATTTGCTTAGATTTAGATTTTAAAAGTTACAATAAAGAAATTAAAATTCCCTACGGTTTAAAACACAGTCCAATAGTCTTCTTTCAAGCACAACTTTGACATTTTTTCTTCCGTCCCCCCTCTGAGATGGAGGGGGGGGGGGTCGGGGAGTACGGTTTTCTGAGAAACGAGGTGCGGCGCCAGAGTTCGCGAAATCATAAGACTGACAGTTCTTAAATTTCCTGAAACAATCTATGATTTGAATATTGTAAATATTAACGTGTCATACATAACACAAACTTGTTATACACAACATGCGTTTGATTATAATGCATTTAAAGAGACTAATACTTCAAAATTCCAGAGTGAATGTGTAATTTACTAGATTTAAATACATATCAAGTTCCTCCTCCCCTGAATCTAAATAGCATTTGCTGAAAAAAAAAGAGGAAGTAAAAATTTTCATAATTTAGTATGAGAAAAAAAACAAAACAAAAAAAAAACACGAATTTTTAAAAAAAGCACAACGGAGAAAAGGTTAAATCAACAACTTTAATTGTCAATTCTTATTATTTAGCTTGAATAAATCTTAGCATTCCTATAACTGAATTCACTTTAATAAAAACTCCGCCATTTAACTAACAGTAATTCCTCTTCTGTTGAGTAATAAATACCATTCGTGTGATCTTTGTACCATACTAATAAAATTTTGCAACCTTTTTTTGTAATATATATTTTAATGAAATCTATTGCATAAAATGTTATTACATTTATTAGAATTTAATTATATTTATAGAAATGGCTTTAAAGACACGCTTGGATGTACCCATTGATTACGTCGTTCTTAAGAAATTTTTTTCCCCGTGAAAACAATATGCATGTTGCAGACATTTTGCTATGGAAAAAGTCTGGTTATCTCACAATGAGCCCTTTGTTTGCAGAAGTCCAGTCGAGATCAATATAAGATTTCAACAGCAAATGAATTTAGAACATTCGTTTCTTTATTAAAAGAAATAAAGTCAGACTTCTGTTATTGCATTGCAGGAGAAATTCTTGCTGTAACATTAAAGAAGTTTTTAAAGAAATGTTTTATTTCCTCATAATTATATGAGTGAACATTCACTTTTATTTTTATAATTTACTTTTATCCACAATAAATGAAATCTTGATTAAATCCTAGTATATTTTCTTTATAGAAATTTGTTATTAAAATGAAATGAATAATTTTGTATTAATATATTGTTAAATAAAAAAATGCTTTATTATACTTTTGTAACAGTTGTAATTTTTTTTCTCAAAATAGCCTAAAATGTTTATGATTTTGTATTAAATTTGAAAGAATATTTAACAGAAAGTTAATTCTATAATCCACAAAAAATCATTTAAATTATTTCTTAGACCACATTTATATTTTAAAATTACTGTCAAAGTAGCCTCACACAAGGAATGTTCAAAATACTTAAAGTATAAAAATATTCCTATCATTGTTTAGCATTTATTTATTATGAAATTCATGTATTACTAATATTAAATATCATTTACGTAAAGAAATGCTCCTCATTTTCTCCTAATGCAAACAACAACAACAACAACAACAAAAAATACAGTTTGAAGTAAAGCAAAATAAACCCAGTTTGTAGCACATGCAGTAACAATTATATGTCAAGATCATTTAGAATTTAATGTATTTCTTTTAATATAGAATAATCTTTTTATTTAATGTTGATAGTTCATGAAACATATGGTATATCAGCGATTTTTAATTTACATATTATATATTTGAGAAATAGCCTCACACTATTGTTATCTTCATTGTACTTTGCAGTTGGACAATTTATTTTTCTATCTATATTTTATGCGCATAATATTTATTTTTTCAATTATATCACAGATAAAATCAGCAATATTTTAAAATGGAGACATTAAAAAAAATGTCCACCATTTCTTCATTCTGAAGTTAGATCTCAGTCGTAAATACAAAAAATATCAAAAAAATTATTACAATCATACCTAATATTGAAACCTACTCATCATGGAAAACTATACCTAATCTTCTTAATCTGCTCACAATAATAATAATAAGATGAGGAAATATTTGTAACGACAAGACAAAAGACAAGATGAAATCTTCGTGCGATCGGTTTTCAGTTTCTTTTCAACAATGAAATATATTATTGCAAAATACGCTTAAAATATTTAAAAAATGTATTAAATATAGAAAGAAAAATTATGCGGTAAAAAATTTGGTATCATTAAAAAGATAATTTTTTGAAAATCGCTCCGAAAATCACCTTTCTACCCGCCAAAGTATATATTTGCCAAATTTGATAGGCATAAATCAGACGGTCTGGTAACATGTTTTTAGCAAGCCTAGACTAATCACTCCCTACCCCCTAAGGCCGCGGTGGCCTGGTGGTAAGGTCTCGGCTTCGGAACCGGAGAATTTCGGGTTCGAGACCCGATTCCACCGAAGAACCGTCGTGTAAGGGGGCCTGTTGCACATTAAATCCGTCCTGACCAAACGTAATCCCGCTGGTGTGGTGTGGTGTGGAGAGGGGGGTGCCAGCTCAGGTGTCGTCCTCGTTATCTGACCGCGGTTCAAAATTACGAGGTCCGTCCCAAAATAGCCCAAGTTTTGCTTCAAACGGGACGTTAATATAACTAAACCAAACCCTACCCCCTTTTTTTCAAAGAGCTACGCATGATTTATTGCACGTTTATGACCCGTACGGGAATGTCTGTACAGATCTGTCCCACTACCCTCCTCCCTAAGGGGTGAGACGCAGGAAGGATGAGCTGTTTCGGTACTCTTCTTTCATTCTTTGATCTTGATTTTCGCTCCATTAAATACTTTTACGTTCAGAGGGGGAGGGGTTCCCCTCCTAAGCGTATATAAGAGTAATGTCATTTGTAAACGTACTATTTTATTTAACTCAAAATTGTGTATTGATTGCTTATGTTTTTAATTCAAGTGGCAAAAAAACTTTCAGATGTAACACGAAAAATTCTTTATTTAATATTACTAAATGCGATCGAAATTATCTACCACTGTTAATCTCAAAATTTTATCAAAATATGCAATAAAAATTTTTTTTTTAAAAAAAAAAGAAATATTTTAACATAAAAGTTAGTTTTATTTTGTAAAAGAGTGAACTACCAAATTTTAACAAAAGAAATCGTCTATTTATTACTTTACATTAATGGACATCAGCAACTCTTTATTTAAATTGGGTCCAATAATATCATGAAAACTTTTTGTTTGTATAGCAATAATAATAATGATAATAATTAAATATTATTGCAGCAGCGCCTTACGCAGTAGTTTCTGTGATTGGCATATTACAGTTAACGCTGGATTATCCTCAAATGGATTGTCTGCGCTTCTTAATCCAAAAATATTGTTAAAAGAACCTGAATTATGACAGGAATGACGTTTCCCGAAATTTTCTCACATACCCCCTAAAAGAAGTATTAACCATCGTCCCCTCCCCCTCTCATAAAAAATGTGGTCCTTCGGCAAGGTCGTGAACGCCACGACCTTTCATTTTCAACGTCACGCATATGAAAGTTTTGTGGTTTGAAGTATAATGAAGAAAACCTGATATGCATTTTGGACGCCTTATTTTTTTCTACCAGTTGATAACAAAATTAAACACAGAACTACAACTTTGTTGAACAAGATGTCTTTTCTAAGTCGTTTAAATTTGCATTCCGTCTCATTTACATGAATGAGAATGTTGAGACCGATAGACAGTCAGTCCATTAAAGAATTTTAAAATCTGATACGGTGCCACATTTCAGATTCTAAAACTGAATATTAAATTTTATTTTTCTGACTCTTTGACCGTTTACTTGCACTCGGACAGACAGACAAATATCCACATAACGGATTTTGTTCAAAGTTTGATAGAAATTTACTAATTTGTCAGGAATACCAAATACCAAATTTCATTCATCCAGCTCTAAGCTTTTTTGAGTTATCATGTTCTCAAACTGATAGAATTCCAAAAATATGCTTTTCGATCTCATCCAAATCTCAATTTTCTCTCAAATCTCTTCGAATTTTTTGACGATTATATTGTTTTTTATACTTCAAATACAAAAAAGGAAAAAGTAAGTAAAAAAACTTATAAGTATAAAATAATATTATTTATTAAGTCATAATAGCGTGTATAGGCGATTATCCACAGGGGCCCGTAGGTAATATTTGTCATCAATCTCAGGGACTCTTTCCCTCTATAAATATTTAAAACAAAATATTTTCTATCAATTTTTAGTATAATTTTTATATAAATAGCTGCAAATTTTAACAAATTGAAATAGCAAAACATGCATATGACTAATTACAAATGACTTTCTAAAAAGTTTGTTTCGGTATATTTCTTATAAAGAATGCACAAGTAAAATTTAAACAAAATGGTAAAAAACTTTTCCTTAATTTAATCTAAATATTATTTAATAATAAAATTGTACTTCTTTTTTAAATTATAAAGCAGGGTATTTCTTTTTGAAAATTAAAAACCAGCAAATAGTAATTAATTAGAAATGTAACAAGAATATTATTACAAAATTAATAAAAATAGTATTTGATTTTAATTCAAATAAGTTCGATTATACGGCTTTCATAATTAAATAAATGTGCTCAATTAAATAACTTTACTGCAAGAAATTATCAAAGGCTCGGGGTCCGTGAAAGTTATGAAGCCTCTAAGCAATTGCCCATTTTCCCTATTTAATGATCCTGATTATCTGCGAGATTCCCTTACCGACAGCAGTCATAGCATCCGATTTTACAAATAATCGAAAATTCACATTTTCATAAGAACACGAATATTTCACTAAAACAGAGCACACGTAATACAAAACGAATTAATTTATCTTCCAAAACTACAATCCTTAGCATACAAAATGATCAATAGCATTAAATAGAATAAAAGAAATTTTCAAAAAAAACTATATTTTTATTATTATTAGTTTTTTTCAAAACAAAATAGCTCTCACGATGATATTTCATTACAAATTGCTTTAAAAACATATAAAAAGCTGTACTAATTTAATTTTAAAAAGTGATTTTTTTAGCAGATCATCAAATTGATTGATATCGGGAACTTCCGCCATTGTTTATTATATTTGCTTCATATGAAAATGTTTGCCATTAAGAATCAGAAGTCCACATTATTCATAAAACTGGCAAGTTAGTATAAATATTTCACTAAATTTGAAACACTGATAAAATAAAGCTAAAACTTTATTTTTTTTAAAGATGTTTAGTTAAACTTCAGCTGAAATCAAACATGAAGATCTGTTCCAGAACATTAATGCAAATAGAACATGTGATATCCCCCCCCCCTAAAACTGGATAGCAAAATATTATATATTGATATGTTTCAGAATATTTTTAATTGGATGTACTTATGAATTCCTTATGGCATCCACGTTCTTAATTCATCCACTTTGTATCATCAGTTTCAATACAACGTAAAAAAAAAAAAAAAGATTGCCATTTTGATGAAATGGTGAATAATTTCACAGGCGCATTTTAAGAATGTCTATAATTAGAATATGATTAATCAGAGACATAAAAATGAAATCCGATTTCCACATTTTGATTTCCAGAATCGGTGATGAAGTAATCATGTATAATTTGTAAAAAATACAACTTGATTTCATTTTTAAAAAATGATATACTACAATGCGTTTATTTACAGATCACTAGTTTTGACTATAACTTTACAAATGTGATTTAAAGCATATAAGTGAATTACTTGTAACACTTTGGAATTAATTAAAAGAATCAGTTTGTTTTAGAAACATGGAAAAGTCTAAAACAATAAGATTTACTTTAACAAACATTTTATTTGAAAAGAAAATTAACTATATTAAAATTAATTCTAATAATTAATAGATGGCAGTAAGGTGACTTTTGGAGGACCAGATGGCACGCGATAAAGACACCTTACCCACTTCTAATGGCCGCTAATATTGATTTCCGGCAGCTGCCGAAAAATAACTATATTAAATGTTAATTCTAATACTAACCGATAGATGGCAATAGGGTGATTTTGGGGGACCTGACGACACGCTCTTAGGAGACCTGTTCAAGGTTTTACGAAGGTCGTGAATCAACCCGATTTACGCTATTTCTATGGCCGCATTAATCGTGTAGCTTCGAAGTATTGGAGCTTGTAGCAGTAAATTTCCAAATTTTACATATGTTACTGGTTAATTTTTCTAGAAGTCGTAAATTTAGAACAAAAATTTCAGTATATGTTTGCTTAGGATTAAAATTTTTGTTTTATTTTCGTTCCAAACCAGTCAGCCCTCAGATGGATTTGATTCAAAACCTGATAAGTACTTTAGCATGTTAAATCTGTAAAACAAATTTTATTCATCTAGTTCGTAAGTTGTAGTTATTCTGTTCACGAGCAACCAGACAGACAACCTTTGAATGGATTTCGCTCCAAATTGATTGAAAACCACAAATTTAGTCTAAAGATTACTTAGCAAATTTCATCACTCTAGCTCAAAGTGCGTTTGAGTTATTTAACAAAGAGAGAGAGAGAAAGAGAGTTTCAAAAATGCGTTTTTCGGCTTTAGGGTCTTTGTCAAAATCTAAAATTCGAATTTTTTTAATGATGACAATTTTTTTCTTGTATATTTCGTATATAAGATATTAAAAAATGCTTACATTCTTTTCATATTTCAAAGATGGCATTTAAATTACTAAATGTTCCACTTTTCTCAATTGTTCGTACCATTCTAACATCATCTGTGCCCTCAGAAGCTTATGAAAAATAATTTAATATGATGGTTGATTTTCAACCATATTCAAATGAACATAACTGATAAAATATATGAATTGATTAATGGTTTTTTTTTCCCTTTAAAAGACATAAGGACATAGATATGTTTGTTATTCGTGATATTGTAAATAAGTAGCCTCGATTAAAAGTCAGTAAAGTAAAGCTGTAGATCAAAATTTATTTTAAAAAAACTATTATTATTATTATGTAACTCTAGAATGAGTTTTATCTTGATACAAGTTTGTTTTTATCTTGATATTTTTGTTTGTTTGTTTATACTCATTCATGGATTTTTATTTTTACATTGTTAGCTTCATTTAATACTTTACATGCTTTTCGTACCTTTGTTCTTTCATTATTTTGTAAGTTCTTTGATTGTATATGATGCAGTAACGGACACTTTCTATATAATATTCCTATTTTCAATCAGAAATGAAGTGAATCAAAAACGATGCTACACACGAACACGTTTGCAAAGTAGACAACATAGAATAGTTATTTTTTAAGTAGCAACATTCATCAAAAGAGTTTGACATTCACACGCACACCTTCCCCTACACCCCTCAAAAAAATAAATGAGACGCTCCCCCTGTCGCTTCTCCCAACGAGCTGGAACAAAATATCCACTGTTTTAAAAATCAATACTCTCCGAACCGTCCGAAATGCCAGGTGTTCCATTTCAACGAAGAGATGAAGACATGCTTTTAACGTCACTTCCCATTCAGCAATTTATACCCAACCGAATGGATAAATTCTTATCGACTTACCGACTACTGATAGGGAATAGAGCATTTGCGCTCCATAAATTATTCCCTACCCCTATTGTATTGTAGGTTTACTGGGATTCGGACCTTTGGCAAGAAAACTTGGAGCGCATCTAGAGGGGTGACGTTTAGTTTTGCATAGCTGCATTTTCGGTCGGGCTAATTGGTGATAATGGAATAGTGATAATTTTTGTAAAAATTTTATTTGATCTTGAATGTATGAGATCTTGTACATAAATTTATCTTATTCATATATCTTGCAATAAATGATAATTAATTCTATTATTAATAGAAAAGTAAGACTGTTTTTATCAGAAAAATAAATAGCGGAATTAAATGCATTTAAAAAGAAGTAAGATATAAGAGAATTTAAGCTGTTTTATTTACTAATATTTAAACAATCTCATTTCTGAATGAATTTTCTTGAATTATCTATACTCGTAAAAGGGAAAAATATTTATGTGTATGTATACATATTACAATGGTTCACTTAGCAATATCTTTATTAAGAAACTAGCCGCCTTTGGTGACCAGCAGTTCGCCAGTAAAAAGATCTCTAAAATTTTCAAATTCATTTTATTTAATTTGATCTCTTAATAGCTTTTTCTGCAAAATATTTAGCTATCAAAGTTTCAGATTTTGATAGTTATATAATTCAGTCATACTCTTATGTAGGCCTTAAACAGTTCTGTTCATTGTATTACTTATTAATTTCTGTCAGAGTTCATAAAATTTGCACATTATATTAGAGTGGAAAAGTTAAACTGCAATTAATATAAAAACATTTTTTACTGAAACCAAGCACATCTTTTTTTTTAAATGTGAAAATTGAATGTAGAGTCGCCCAGCATTGAAGTTGTATATGCAATGCAGAAAACTTTTTGTAATTTATACAATATCTTAAAGAATTACTCAACAAAAATTTCTCTAATTCATCGTACAATTCAATTTTTATTTTTACTTTCAAAACATTTAAATGATGCAAATGAAAATATTTTATTTGAATTCAGTCAATAAATGTTCTTATGAAAAAATTATGAAGTTTAAATTTTACACAGTCCTTTTGTCCGAAGGAGTCATATTCTGGGAAATACTCTTGACACTTCAACTCTTAACTCAAGTTCAATAAATACATTTTCTATCTTCTGCGATCAAATCTGTCAGTTTTTACATATCAATATTAGAACAATCAATATTTTCATAATCATAAGCCAATCACTGTTGAGAAATCTTGGTAAAAGATTGGCGTATCTTCTTTGAAATGGACTATGAAGTGTTCTAAAATCGCCAATTTTTATAGAAGAGTGATATTCAAATTTCATAAATTATTTAGTTTTAATAAATGATTTAGTTGATTGAAGTTCAAAGATTTTTTATTTAACCCTTAGTGCTCCGAAAAGTAATTAGATGCATAAATATTTGCCGAATAAGAAAACATGTTCATTGCTCCGAAAAATTAATATATATGAATTTTCCCAGAAAATTAATCTACATATTTTTACCAGTCAAAATGTTATAAAATAATTAAATAAAATGCCAAAATGATGCACTGCCTTGAATGGCTCCTGAGAGGAGAGATCGAAGTGCTAAGTGTTAAAATACTGATGTCTCAAAAAAATTTGTTAAATAAGATTCAAAGGTTAATGTAAAAGGGTAAACATGTAAAAGGATTACAAAGGGTAATGGTAAAGGACCTATGTAAAAATTTAAAATTCTTAATTCATCGGAGCATTTATTGACTCAATTAATATAAAATGTAATTGTTTAGTTCATTTAGACCATTTTGTTAGTAGATGCGTGCCCCTGATTAAAATTAACTGATGGACGCTGATTACAGTGATTATCCAATAGATATATTAAACCATGTTTGCCTTAAAGTACTTCTGCTTAAATTACATTTTGAATTTACCAAGTTTCATGAGATTCCAACCTTTTAACCCTTTCTAGGCCTAGCTTCGCACCAAATTTATCAATCTTTGTCTGAAATTATGTAGGTTGGCATCAGTTCTGACAATTTTTTTAGAAAGACAGAAACTTAGATGCTTCAGTTCTTTATCTTACACAAAATGATGAGTCTTGATTTGTTACTTAATTATTAATTAATCAAATTAAATTTATCTAAAAAGCTAAATGAATCCCTTTTCTTATTCTAATTTCAAGCCTAAAAATATTTTAACATAATATGACTAGAAAAAAATGGCCCTTTAAAGGGTTAAGTAGAAATTAGAAGTTAGAAACGTAACTTTAAATTCAGCTTTCTCGAAATAAGATATTTTAGTAAATCAATGATTATATATACAATAAAGTATATCATTCCAGGCATTTGTTTTGATTGGGAATGTTTGAAAAAAGGATCAAATTCCGGGCAAAGTATTTTCAAATGTTTAAAAAAAATTAAATAATAAAATATTCTTGTGCGATATATTAAGTTTTTGTATAAATGTCATTTGAAATTAGAAAAACATTGATTCAAATATCATTATTTATAAAAATATAATCTTCCGAACGTAGTCGGATACCTTAAATTAAAACACCAAAAGCTTGTGAATCCGAATTAATTGAGGTCATTTCTGTTCGGATTTTGGGAAACCCAGACATGCCAAATGCAATAAAATATTGATTTTTGGAGGTCTGCGAAGAGAGGCCTACCAGCGAGCAACAAGTACCGCAAGCGTAGGAGGGTTGCTATGGCAACTCTCCTAAGAATAGAGTTCCGGGAATACAGGGAACTCTGGGAAGAACTCTCCTTGTTTCCCTGAATTGAGCCTTTGGGATGAAGAACCACCATTCGAAGAATTTGGAATAGGTGAGCAGCGGGAATGAACGAAGAAGCAATGGCGGCTTTTCGTTTAACATGTTGTTTTGAGTACTTTATACCGGGCGCTGTACTAGTGGTTTCGCTCGCTTTTTTTTTTCTCTCTTTATATGAATGTGAAAAAGCTGAACGCATTTATGTTTATGTCGCATGATTTTTACGACATAAACATAAAGCATTTGCAACAACAAAAATTCTTAGATGTTTGTTGAAAATTAAAATACAATAGCTACTTCTTAATGTAATGATTTCGATCACAAATTTTTAATCACTTTAGTGTCTAAGAATTTTGATAATATTAACCGATTGATAACAATAGCTGAGTTGCGAAAAATCATTTTTATTTTTAATACATCAAATGAAATAAAATAAAATTATTCCGGGTTAAGATGTTATTTATTTCAGACATGCCAACAAAAATTCATTAATAGTTGTTTATCGGCAATTTTTACTTAATGGTTCATTTATAAATTACCTGTACTTGGAAAATTCTTTTAAAATATGCTGAACGTTAATTCCATGTTTCAAAATATCAAGTGCTAAGCATTTCAACATTTCTTGATTAGTCTTGCTTACAAAATAAACTCTAGATTTTTCAAAATTTTACAAAGATACTGATTAATTTTAGTGCATTGATTAATTGCAGTGTTGCATTGATTAATTTTAGTCAAACTTTCATATCGGTTAAGAATTTCAAATTTATCTTTAATTCGCAAATCCAGATCATATTTATTATCCGTTTTACTCTCATAATTCAATCACAGGTAGCAATGATTTAGATCTGTCCAACAGATTCCAAACTAGACCCAGCAGCTTAATTGTCAGTTCAAATCAATCCAAATCACTCTAATCCAGACAAAAGAATAAGAACACCATCCCATGAAAAAAAAATATCTCCTAGATGTTTCCATGCAATTAATTCCACGAACGTCAATCATTAAAGCTGGTTGAAAATGAAGGATTGATCCATCATCTACTTGAAAGTGACAACATTGAACTATGTAGTTATTATACTAAACGAATACCGTTATGTACATTCGAATATGCCGATTCCGGGACCAGAAGTTCTTGATTATATAAAGCGAATAATAAAATTATAGGCGATAAGTTAAGCAGTGTACACTGCATATTATAGATATGATTCTAATATACAGTGTACACAGATGAAATATATTTTTACTTGGAGTATTTCTAATAGAATTTACGGTTAGTTTAGCTTTTACGGTTTTGTGCAGGAATCAGTAATTTTGATACAAAATTAAATGAATTAAGAAAATTAAAAATATTATAAAATGATTAGAGTTGAAAAGGCATTCTGAGGTTAAAAATAATAACAATGCGAACTAGAATATTTACTGGGTTCTGATTATAATTTGTTTATCACAGGCAAGTTTCCTGCCTCATATTAGTTGCATCACTGACGATAATCAAGGATTCTGGAACAAAATACAGGCGATTTTGTTTTGACGAATTAAGACGTTGCATTCATTCTTAAATACAAATTCAAATGTTTCTTTTACGTTGGAAACAAACATGAAGTTTCATGTTTCAAATTCGTAATAGTTATTTTTAATAAGGATATTTTAAGGAAAATTTTAATAAAGATTTATTTTTTAATAAGGATATTTCTTTTTTAGAAAATTAAGAAAAGATTTTCGGATTATACGAAAATTCCGGTTCTAAGGGTTCGAATTATCGAGCTTCCTCAGTATGTAGTGATATTTGCTGACTTACTTTTATATTACCAAACAGATAATTTTAGAAAATCTTGTCGAAAGAAAAGAAGACATTATTTGAAAATTTTCTCTATATTAATTATAGTTTACTACAGTTAAATATAAGCTACTAATAATATGAGAAATTCGCAGAATATGCAGAAGTATCAATCCCGAAACTTTTTCGCGTTCTCTTTCTCAAAGGTGTCAGAGGGGAGTGCCAGCTCAAGTGTTGTCCTCGTCATTCGACAGCGGTTCAAAATTATGAGGTCTGTCCCAAAATAGTCCTAGTGTTGCTTTAAAACGGGACGTTAATGTAACTAAACTAAACTCAAAAATCTATCCCTCTTTCATCCAGATAAATGTGTAGGCAAAGCCATGAACGCCACGACAGCTCAGATTTTTATTTTTAGAGTCTCGTAAATGAGTGTTTTGTGCTTTGTTTTATAGACTAGAAAATCTATGCATTTTCAAAACCTTTTTTTACAATCAATTAAAACCAAAATTGGACACAAAGTGATAATATTAATTACAAAATCATATATTAAATTCCATTAATTTTAATCGTTGCGTTTTTACATGCATGCGAAAGTACAGACCGATCGACGGTCGAACCCTTCATGGCTTTAGTTCAAAAATTAATGCAGGTCTATACTAAATGCTAAGTCAAAGTATCAAATTTTATTCATTTGGTTCCTAAAGTATTGTAGTTATTATATTCACTTCTTCTCGGACAGACAGACTAATAATCCTGTGAATGAATTTCGCTCAAGATTTGACAGGAATCTATAAATTTGTTTTAAACAACGCATACCGAATCTCGTTTGTTCTATCTCAAAAAAGTTTTTGGATTATCGATTTTATAGATTATATAATTTAAGTAGTTTAATTTAGTTCAGTTATATTAAAGTCCCGTTTTAAAGCAACACTAGGGTTATTTTGGAACGAACCTCATACTTTTGAACCGCTGTCAGATGACAAGGACGGCACCTTCCTGTCTACGCTTCCGCGCCACACCAGCGGGAGGACATTTGTCCCGACAGGTTCAGCGTGCACCAGGCCCACTTACGCGATGGTTCTGAGGTGGGTCTCGAACCTGAAAGCCTGCAGTTCCGAAGCCGAAATCTAACCATCAGGCCACCTCAGCCCCCCCCCCTTTTCATGTAAGAAGTATCAAAATATGTGATGAATTATAGCTTAAAAAGTATTACAATAATGGAAATTAAAAATATAAATGAATATTTAGAGTGATGTTCTGCAATTTGCTTTTTATGCCTCTAGCACACATATATCCTGCATGCATGACTTCATACAATGAAATCTTTGGCAAAGAAAACGCATTTGCATAAAGCACTAAGTTGCCGATAAAGCATTGAAGAAAACTGATTTATATTTATCAGTGAACAAAATGTACTACTTTTTGTATGCTTATAAAATAAAATGGGGATTCATTTCATGTCTATTTATGAGTAGATCGCAGTAATGATAAAAATAGTATATACTGATAAAGAAATGCAGGCATAAAGCGGAAAAAAATGAAAACCAGTTAATTTTTCCCTTTGAGTTCTTAAGACATTAATTTTAACACTAAAACTGACAATTCTTTAAAATAATAAAAATATATTAATATTTTTTTTTTTCGTCACACAACAAAACTTTTCATTTTGGTGTGTTTAGTATACTGGAGAATCAGGCTCTGGTGCAATTTTAACAAAACTTTGAATGTTCTCGAATATTTCTTTGCAGAAACAATCGAAACTCTTCCCAAAGTTTTAAACGAATATTTTATCATAAATGAAATAATCGATTTTAACGTGTAAATTGTAGCTTTACAGATGCTTTTAAAGTGCATGCACACACACACACACAAAAAAAATGCTCTTAACTGATGTAAATATCAAAATCTTACACATCTAAATATGGAAACAACCCCTTAATATTAACTATCAGATATCTATCGATGTAATTATGGCGTATTAACCAAACGTTGTATTCTGGGTATTTTTTACTTGAGAAATTTATTCGCGACGTCAGAAGAGGGTGTTGCCATAGGAAATTGCAGATGGTACATTTTTAAAAATATAGATAACCCTCTATGGAAAATTTTAGGCAAATCTTTCAGTATTCATTTGAGTCTTCTGCTCAGCGAAGTAAAGGTCTGTCCTTAAATCGCACTGCAATTGAATTACAGAAACAGAATGAATCAGATTTCAGTTTAAGGCTAATTTTTCCTCTTGGATGTTATGCCACGGGCAACGCTGTGCGGGTACTGTTAGTACAAAAATAAATAACAACTTTAGCTTTAAAAAAATTATAGAAAAATGCGATTATATATTTTATGAGGAAATGATTTCACAGTATGAAAATGTTTTCATAAGTAACGGAAATAAATTCACGAAGGTGCAAAATAAAAATAAACAACAATGAATGTATCTTTTAAAAACTATTTTTTTGAAGTTAGCACGCGATATGTCCCGCCGTCTTAAAATTTAAATAACACTCAACAAGCAGAAAATCTTAAGTGAACTGTTTTAAAGTTTTGAATTTTAAATTAAAGAAAAAAAAAAGCTTTTTTTAAAAATTACAACGTTAACACGTTTAACGTGATTCAACGATGAAGTAATGACAACGTTTTAAATTTCGTTACAATAAAAATCATTATTACAAATTATGTCCAAAATTAATTCTCCAAAAGTTACTAAAATTTTAAAAAAAATGCATTCATTTAAACCAAATTCATATCATTGGAAGGTAACTTAAACTGACTTAAAAATAATTTTGGTGCGATAATAAGCTTCGATGTTATGGCAGAAACAGGTTAAAAACCCTATTTATACATTATTCTAATTAAAATTTTGAAAATTCCGTTCTTAGTAGGCCTCAAATACTGAAGAAGTAACTTTTTACCATTTTCATGTTCCTAACTTCAATGATTTGTGCTGTACATTGCTCTTTCAATCAGAGCAAACTTCTGTATGTATCATAGAGCTGAGATGACCGGACCCAATGCCGGGAAACGAAACGTTGCGCGGCAGTTTTGGAGTATGCCAAGATTTGCGATATGGCGCCAAAAAAGGCCAGATTTCTCACACGTGACTTGGCTCATGTTGCGTACACTTTTTTAGACTAGAAACAAGCGACTAGATTCCTCCATTTATATCAGCTCTATGGTATGTATAGAAAGTTTTTTATAGGAAACAAAACAAACAACAAAAAATGTCTGTAAGAGATGGAAAGAGAAAAATGAAAAAATCGTTATCAAAATGATAGAATCTGAACTCTAAAGAGCAAGTTTTTTTTTTAAATTAGATTTAGAAGGGTTTTATATTAACAAAAATTTGTCAATATTGGTCCAACAAATAGAAATGTGCAAATGGATAGAGACAAAAAAAAAAAAAAAAGTGAATGAAATTATGATAGTTGAAAACTTATGGCTTCAAGTTAAAATTTCATCATGCAAAATTTTATGCAATAGAACTAACGTAATTGCACCCAGCAATGAATTAAATTCAGCATAACAAAGTAAAGTCCGTTTAAACAGATCGTTCAAGAAATTGCTCATAAACGGCATATTGATGAGAACAATGATCGAATGCGTAAAGAACTTTCACAGTAAATCTTTTTAGAGGAGTTTCCCCCATGTTTGATATATCTCCTTGGCGCACCAAATTTATCCTGTTGTATTCTTATTTTCCCTTGATCGAACCAATCTGCTTATTTTTCTTTAACACGCAAAAAGGTTAAATGTATATTTATTAAGGACTAGCCGCCTTTGGCGACCAGCTGGTTCGCCAATCTTAATGTTCGTTTAAATTTTAATAATTAAATATTTTACGCAATTCCTACTTTAATAGATTCTTCATCAAAATATTTTAAAACTTCAAATTTTGATAGTCATATAATTCACTCATAATATTATAAAGGCCTTCAGTCATAACGTAATACGTATCTCTCTAATTTTCTGTTAGCTCCCGTAGAATTTATGCTTTAAATTAAAGTGGAAAGAATTAATCTGCAATGAATATATTTTTTACTGAAACAAAGCATTTTTTTATGATATGATTACTGATAACAGAGTCACTGAGCGTTTAAACTTTATGGGCACTAAATAATATCTTTCTTAATTTATGTTATATCTCAAGAATTTGTCAACAAAATTTTCTAGATTCATCATGAACAGATCAATTAATTAACAATGTTTAATTTTAAATGCATCAAACAGTAAGAAAATAAAATGAATCGTTTAAAATAATAGGTCGAAAACAGGTTTAAAAAAACTACTTAAAAAACGATGTACTTAAAACTATAAGCATATACAAAAAATATATAACTAACATAAATACAATTTAATTACAAAAGCATGCAACAAACCTAAAAATAATTTAAATCAATTTCGCATCCGTTGATAATATTGTCAACAATCAGAGCACAATGCGCATGCGTGAATTTTCAACGCCAGTTACGGTAACGCAAATTCGAGAATTTTTCTACGCCAGTTGGGGTAACGCTATGCCGATTAGACATTTTTAATTTCCTTTATTCTGCGTTACTTTAATTCAAAAGTACTTCAGAATGAATCTGAAAGATGGATTAATTAACAATGTTTAATTTTAAATGCATCAGACATTAAGAAAATAACAGAGTCGTTTGAAATAATCGGTCGAAAAATGTTAAGCCTAACCTCATTAGCGTGGGGGAAAAAACTGTAGCCTTTGGCGGGAAAGTTAGTTTTTAATTAATAATTAAAATTCTAATTAAAAATTTTAAAAAAGGGACCCCAGGTGCACATTCCCGACCTCTAGAACCAAATTTGGTAGCTGTAGGTCAAATGCTTGTAGAGCGCCAACACACACACACATTGAGCTTTATTTATAAGTACAGATAACTAAAACAAATTTTTCACCATCTTTGAATTCCAATTAGGTTCGTAAGTTTTTCAAGTTGCAAGAAATGACATATATATATGTAAGCATTATTTTATGTGAAGCAGAATACAGTTTGAAGACAGTGAAGAGACTCGCTATTTCGTGACGTTTTATTTCATTTTTAAGAAGCAGGCATATGTACAAGCGATGAGCACACAGAACGACACAGAATGAGGAAAAAGCTCTTGGACATTTTATCCCTGGTCTTATATAACCTATGATTTTGATAGGGAAAACATTTCTTCATAGTGCTAATATATTACGAGATTTCGATAGGGATTTTTATTAAAAGCGCGAAGAAGGCAGGGGAAACACAGGGATATTTTTAAAAAGAATTTGCCTCATCAGCGGTATTTTGCCTCTTCACGCAGAGTGTGGGAAAGTTCGACTTTTAGCTGATTCTACAATTTAACAAAGCTTCTCTTGAATTAATTAAGTAGAGACAGTGGAATTGGATCACGAAATAAGAGAATATTTTAGAATAAAGTTACTATGGGCTAAATTAAGATAAAATCTTGAAAATTAAATTGAAATTAGAGTTAAAATATCATTACATATATATACACCCTTCCCAATATTTCAATAAACAGAAATGCACACTGTTGAAGAGGAAATGAGAAAAAGCCATTAAGTGTTATTAATATAAAATATGTACAGCACCCCTTGAAAAAGTTTTCCTTGCACATCGAGAAAATTAAGCACCTTTTTCAAAATTATGCACTTTTAATATGCTTAAAAATGGTTTTCAAATTTCAGTACTTTTCATTATGCTACATACTCTGTCATGGCTCTTTCATAAGTAATTTTCGAAATTGTGACATAATGCTTCAGACACAAATCATAACCATCATTATGTTTGTATTAAACCAACAAAAGAAAATGCCAGTTTAATTAACTTTGGCCTCATTAAGCAAATAGGCTCTAATATAAAGTTTTGACTATTAACTGGTTACTTCTTAAAAGATACTCTAATAATTTTTATAGTTATATGGAATTCTAAGAATATATATTTATTCCATATTATCTTATATATGAAATAATTTTTATTATTATATCCTCATAAATTTCTATTCATATAAGCAGCAGATAATATGTGATGAATTATAACTTAAAAAGTTCTACAATAATGAAAAATTTAAGTTATGTATGAACATTTAGAATGATGTTCTGCAATTTGCTTTTCACTTTTGCATCATATTTTTTTTCTCTTTAAATGTAAGATATTCATTCCTACCTTGAAAGAGGTACTTTCAATTTTAACATAGGATGATTGATTACGAAATAAATCTGTTTCCTCCCCCCCCCCACATTTCCAAGAACAGAAGCTAAAGAAAAATACTTCCCTAGGTGCCAAGAGTACAATAAATAAATAAAACTTAAATTCCCAAGGCTTATCAGAACTCTGCGAAAAAGACACGCTTGTCACAAACAAGTTATTAATGCTAAATTCATAATTTTTTAATTAATGTATTTCACTTTGATTTTACCGAGATGCATACAATTTCACAAGAAAAATATTAACTATGAAATGCATAAATCTGGAAATAACAGATGAATTAATTTCATGCAAAAAGTGGTTTACACAATACAATTCCTAAAATTGATCATGATAAATCGAGTAATTAAAAGGAAAACTTACGACTCGAATTATTTTTTATGTCTTTATTATCATCTACACACAAACACATATTACAAAAATGAAAATTCAACACATGAATGAAAAATGCAGATACACAGAAAAAGGAAATCCACAATAGATTTGAAGTTGTTTTTAAATGAAAAGTTCAGTAATTAGCAAAGGGAGGAATATATATATATCAAACTGAATATATAATAATTTATGATCTGTCCATTTTTAAAGCAGTAACTGCACTGGAACATTTATTATAATTTGGATAATTCCACGAATTAAATTATGAAATAAAACAAGTTCATTCATACATCCATTGAATAAAATTTCATTTAAATTTGAAAGCTCCGAAAATTTTAGAATAAGAAAAACACGTCAAAAAAATTATATTATTTGTTGCAATTTTCACAGTAAAAATTCTGAATTATTCTGTAAGAATAGTAGTAAAAATTCAATTTCTGAAAGCTACTAAAAATTGTGAACACATATGAGAATAAATATTTAAAATAATGAAACATCACAAAATGCACAAGAGCATTACTAGAATTTAAACTACATATACACATATATCTACGATACATATATAAAATACAAAGTGTTATGTGTTCAAGGGAAAAAAAGCATTTTGTTTAAATATTTAAACAAAACCATACTATTATAAAACAGCCAATGTTTTAATTTAATAATAAAAAAAATAATTTATAACATTTTAAAGTAAGATTTCATAATAGTTAAATGAAAAATTCTTGAAGTACATGATTTAAGTACCATCATAAATATTAAGAATTTTCAGAATTTTTAATCCAGAAGGAGAATTTAAATCCACTTTTTCTTATGCCAGAGTAATGGGAAGATGCAAATGAAGAATCATGTTTTTTGAAAATGAAGAATCATGTTTTTGTCAGTCACCTCCAACTCATAACACTAAAATTAGAACATAATGATATTTAAAATAAAGAAAAGAAACAATGTCACAAGATCTAAAACTTGCAGTTAAGAGTTTTTACAATTTTATAAACTTACTCAGGCAATGCAAACAAATTTCATACTATGGAGAATAGTTTCTTATCTCGCACTACATGAAGAAAATACATCCTCCCTCCCTCAATGAATCAAAGATTCACATTCTTAATACAGAAGGGGGAGGGAGGAATGAGAACTATAAAATTACACATAAAAATATTAAATTTAACTAAAATATTTTCATTTTTAATATTTAAATGCATGATTACTATTGCTCATTTTTTACTTATGCTCATCTTTAGTTAATAAGTTAAAATTAGTAGTTCAAAATAGGTTTTAAGACCAACATACTAGTATCCTTACTATTAGTCATCAACTTCAGTTAAGCTAACAGTTTAACTTGAAGTAAATTTATGCGAAATTAGAATACTACTATATATAAACTACTAAACAATCATACAAACTACTAAAAATGTGCTGATATAAACTATGAATTTCAAAATAAGTTGTCTTATTGTTCTTGAAAATTGACTATTTAATGCTATCTAAAATTGTCTCCCCCCCCCTAGTCAGAGAACCATGAAATAAATGTGCACTACATTCATTTTTCAAGGTTCTAACAAAAAGTCAAGCACTTTTTTGGGTTCCCAAATACAACAAAATATAATTCAAGGAGTTTTCAAGGGTAACACCAGACCTGGAATTAAAGCACTTTGTCTTAAGACAAAGAACTAATGTTCACCATTATATATACTTTCCTTTATTTAACCGGATAAGCTTAACATGTTTTATGCAACCTCATTAAAAAATTTGAAGTTCTACTGAATGATCTTATCTGTAATATATGAGCCGTTTATTTTGAAAGTGGGGCAAGTCCATTTTTGAAAAAAATGGAGATAATGACAGTAGTAGATAAAACTTGTAATTTTTTAGGAGTAAAGTATTTAGATTCTATTATTTTGGAGATGGAAGTTTTAGCTCATAACAGTATTGAAAATCTGTTTATTTTGAAAGTGGTGCAAGTCCATCTTGGATTGAAATTATTTTGACCGAATATATTATGGCAAAATTTAGCTCTGGTTGCTCTATGGTGAAGGAAATGTGGCCGTTTGACATCATGCCTGAAATCTAGGGTGTTTCTATTTATCTATTTTTGATATTGAAGATCGGTGGTTGTACAGTATTTTATAAATAAAATGTATATCTTAATTTTGTGTGTCGATAACAATGTTTACTTCCACCACTGATTATTCAGTCCAGTGACAACGAAATAAATATCGATTACAAATTTTTATTGTTAAGACATTCATTTCTACCGAACGATCGCGATTTTGGAGCGAAATTATCCAATAGCTATTCAATCCAGAAACTAGTTCCTTGCATATTCCTCAAGATAACTATAAAGTAATACAAAATTGTCGAAAACATAATAAATTTTTAGTACATGAAATTAAACATGGAAATTTATTTTCAACCCAACCTCTAGAAAAAACGGTTTTAAAAAGAAAGAAAAATACCGATGGAGAAACCGTGAATTGATTAACTATATGCTGGATCAGATTTAAAAGGGACGCACCATACAAAATGATCAACAAAACTTCGGCAGAACGAGATTTTGAATTTAAAGTTATCAATTTATCAACACAATGTAGAAGGTAAATAATTCCAAGTAATTTCAGAAATATAAAATTAACTTTTATGTAAGAAAGAAAGAAATTTATTACATCTTAAGAATACAAGGATATGATGGATTTATTACTATATATACTTCCCGTTCATCATGAGTTTTTTAAATGTTAAATCTTGAATAAAATTCAAATTAATTATACCTACATATAAACTGAAATATATAATTTCATTGAAATTCTGAATAAAACTGAATTATTTGTTATATTTTCTACTAGAATATTCTTGATTTTGTTTCTCTTTTTGTAAAATGAATAAATATTTATAAAAATTTAAATAGTATTTTATTTATTCTTTAAAAAAGGCTGATGAAACTGAAATATTATTTCCCTATTAAATGAATGTAATAATTCTTTAAATCTGAAAGTGAGGCAAGTTCATTTAGTTATAATGGAACTCTTATTTTTTAGTTAGAACTGTAAACACTATTGGATTATAAACTTACATTATCTGGTTCCACAAAATACAAGGGACATTTTTTTCTCAATTAGTTCAAACCCAATTTCAATAGTTCTTAACATTAACATTTAAGAAGCTGAAAATACACACTACCTTTATAATTCCAATGAATTAAGCTGGATCAGGCTTAGTAAGGAAGTCAACTATCAGCTTGTCCATTATCTCATCCAGGATCATATTGAAAGACACCTAAAAAATAAAATGGATAAATAACAGAAACAATACATCCTTTTATAAATATATTATGAAACTTCAGATGTAATTAAATAATGATTCATTAGAATTTTACAAAATTTATAATTAAATTATGAATGTTTTCAACACTGACACAGAAAGTTCACTAAGTATAAATATTTAAGATGGTTTAAATACATTTCCAGATTTCCAATATTTATTATACTATAATAATTGAAAACTTGAATTCCAATATTGAAAAAGGTAACCAAAGCAAGCTACAAAAGATTAAAACATTTTTTTTCCATGTTAAAGCATCAAACAAATAATGCTTAAAAGCATTAAATATTACTAAGTTATAATAAATCCTCTAAAAAAAAAAAATCAAAGAACATATACAGAGGGTTGCCAATATGATTTCCCAAGAGGAGTGTGTGCTTTCTTAATATCTTTGCTTTTCATAATTTTAATATTATATATATATATATATATAGTTTACAATACCTTACTTTATTAATATGTTAATTGAAAAAATTTAATATGGTTTATATGCATACATTTATAATAATGAGACTATTACAAAATATTATGCTAGGATTTAAATAATTTGTTTTAATTTCAAAATTTTTTTTTACCTACAAATATTGTTAAAAGGCAAAAATTAAAAAATGCTTCGTTGTAGCTTTAAATGTGATGATTTTTCATTAGAAAAATTTTGTAACAATTATGCCAATACTATACAGTTCGGCAATAAATCGCTAGAACAAAATGTTAACCCTTTGTTACAGAGGTAGGGAAAACTTTTGTTGTTACACAGTGGATGCACATTATGTGCTAATTAATTTTTAAATTGTAAAGTCATATTTTTATATTATTCTGTAAAAAAATTGAAAAAATAACAGGTTTGCTAAGCAATGAAATAAAAATATATTAACATCAATTTATTCTTTATAATGTATAAAAAATCGCACCAAGGGTAACCGTACAGTAAATCTGATCCAAAACTTGCATCGTGAATTTTTTATTCGCATAATTCATATTCATTATTCCCACGATTATGACATGATTGCCATACTTGTATAATTATTTGTTTCATGTATTTTTTTACATGTGAAATTTCAGCATGAGCAAATCAAAGTTATTATTTTTGGCATGCCAACAAGGACTACATCTATCTTTTTCTTTGATAGACCTTTATCTTTAGTTATATCTTTTTCACAAGTATGCTTCTTAATTTAATTATTTTGTTATGATGGGAGTGTTTACTATCGATCTCCTGCGTCTAAAATTGAAGCTCTTCAGCTATTTCGTCTTGAAAAAAGCTAAAGTTAAATTTTTTAAGAAACATCTTCTGTACATGGAAGCTGAAGCTTGGAAAATAATCTGGTTGTCTATCCCTGTTATGTTTAGCAATGCATTAAAAAAAATAATCGTCCATCTATCCATTTTTTTGAGACTGTATTAATTGAGACTAAATTAATCAACTATATCAACACCATATTTTGATTAATTATAATCAAGAACTGCATAAGGTTTTCCTTTCTCATTACCAATACTTGTTTTGTCGTACATCACACTCAATATAATAACAGCTTTATTTTCTTTTGGTACATACGAAATAAGACTTGCATCTTTTTAAAATCTAAAAAGTGTAAAACCAATTTGTCTTGCTTTTGATGGAAAAAATTCGAGAGGAATTTTCTTTTCGCTCGCTCTCATTGTTGCTAACAAGTTACCGGTTGTTAGATTTCTGCACGATTCTTTCAAATGGTTGATTAATATGTTAACTATATCAATGGGCTAAAATGATACATGAACTCTCTGGCTGTGTCCCGCAGTTTACTTGCACATAGTATAAAGTCTTTGCATCTACAAATGCAAGCAAGCATTTTTATCTCATATATATATTAGTTTCGTCGGTATATATTGAATGAAAGAGCATCCATCAAGAAACGGCTGTAGTTTTTCGTCGATTATAAACCGATTGCCTGACTTTATAAATATACAAAAAATATAACGAAATACGAAGGCTGAAAACAAATAGTTACATTGTTACACAAGTGTAGTACTCGGTGCGCCAAATGAGATTTGTTGAAATTAATCTATAAAAGAAACATCACATCGGAATCGTTGACCTTCAACTTTTTACTACTTACTGATCCGAAATGAATACACAAAAAGAGATTAAGTCGGCAGCAGGTGTTAGCCACATGTTTTCCCAAGGAATGCGCGAAGGCTTTTTCAAAGACTGGAGCACTCAGTGCACCATCTGCGTAAGTGAGGATTAAGTTGATGTTATGAACCCTGTTATAAATCAATGAAGTGAAAGCTTCACTAATAACATAATTACATTGAATAAAATGATTTGCGCACATCATAAGAATATTTTACTTTTTTACCTAAATTATACATATCCGACAAATAAATTGCACTTCCATCGAAATTATACTAATTTTACAAGAAAAATATGATGAAGTATAATTGGTATAATCCATTACTATTACCAAAATTCCATTGCGAATACAGCTTCAACTGCCACTCTAAAGCTATCTTTACTTTTAATAACTTACCACCATAATCTCTGCAATTTGACTTGAGTATACTTCTGGAGTCTGCTCCGGCATTTCCGCTTATCTTTCAATTACTTTCACACTACTAATTACCTTTAAAATCTAATAATTTTTCGAGTAAACAAGAAATAAGTATGGTATCCTTATACCAGACTTCTGACACTTTTACATTCTCTAACCTAAGCCGGATAACAATGAATCCCGATAAGTACTAGCGGCTAAAGCCCAACACGGTTGTGGATTGGATGGGCGAATCTATTTTATTCGTAGGTAAGTCCGGTTATCATACGTAACCGTGTTGCTGTTTTCTTCCGCAGCTATGTTGTTGGATCAGCGTTAAAGCATAATCGAGGGTTGAAGGAATTTTACTGCATTGAAAAGGCAGATTGGGTTTTGTTTTAAAGCCTATTTATTTGGATCTCTACATCTGTGTTTTCTTAATTTTTTTTATGAATAATAGAATTCAAGTTATGTAATTTTTTATAGAAATACTGCATCCGAAAACGAAACAGGGTATTTACTTTACAATCACTTTATCAAATAAACGCTACTCAAAATTATATATTGCTCTACCAGCTCATTTTTATCTGCATCATAATACTTTAGTGATAGTTTCCAAACAATTTTAAAATAAAAAATTAATTAAAATTTTAGTGAATTAAATTTTATATTACTAATAACTTACTATAATTGAATGAAAATATAAATTGCAGGTACATTAGCTACTGATTAAATACCATTTAAAGGCGCTCTTTCTGCGATTTAAATGTTATTTACAGATATACTAATTGTGGATTAAAGTTCTTTTGAGGTTACGAGTAATTTACAAAGATTTCTTTCCCCCTTACCTTTGAAGAAGTATATATTTATATATATTGTTGGTGGACTAGGACTCAGGCCCTTTCACTCAATCGCTTTTTAAAAAATTTTATTCCATCATTAAAAACTGCTATTAAGTTGTTATTTTTTAAAAATTCTGTAAAAAAGAAATCTACCAATTAGAGCACGTCGGTATCCTTAGTCTGCACAATTTGCGAACTCCTGCAGTTTTGTAAACAAAAACTAGTCTCTTCCTCTTAAACCTTGTCCCTACGAAAAAATTCGTCTTTCAATGGACTCGTCCGTCTCATACACAGCGTGTTGGGTTTTAGCTGCTAGTCCGATAAGTATGCTTAGACAGGGGCGCCATCTCACTTCTAGCAGCGCAGTAGGATTACCTCATTCCATGACGTCATGATAGGATTTTAGCAAATAAATTAAGTTAATATATTGATATAATTTTATTTATAGTATAATTTACCAAATAAATTGTCATTTAAAACAATTTTATTTACTCCGAACTTTTTATTCCTTATTATATGAGGGAAAAAAATTTCATTTACCCTTGATGCATGGTAGCAAAATTCGAATTAGTCATAAAATTTGCATATTCCAGATTAATTAAATTACATTTATTCTTTTACATAAAAAATTCGATACAATTATTTTAAAAAATTTTACAGGAACGATTCTTTTTATTAAAGTTGATATAATAAGGTAGATGCTCCAATTTTGGCTACTGTGGGTGACTGTTTAAAGTATAATAAATACTTTATTTTTTATTAATTTTTACTGGCTTTCTTTTAATTATTAAACATTTTCAGTAGATTATTTTAAATTGATATTTTTATGAAGTGTTAATTACTCATTAGGAAGTCGAAATTTTGCCACGCTGCCAAAAAGTAACGGATTGATCTGAATTTGACACTCACTCTCTAGAAATCGACCAGACCATGTCAACCTAAATGAGTACAATCACAGCGCATTTTATAAAAGCATCAGGCTGATGTGAACTGCGCTGTGATTGGACTCTTAAAGGTTGACATGAGCTTGCCGATGCCTCGATTTGGTGCTTTTGTTTACATTACACTTCAGGATCGACATGCTAAGCTTTGCTCTGAGTATAATATATTCTGGTTATCATATAAAAATATTCTGTGTGTACTTTGCTAAATTAACAAAACAATTTTATACACACTGAACACAAAATAGGTAGACCGAATTAAAAGAAAGGTAAAAATTTTGTATGAGTGAAATAATAATGCAAGAAGCAATGAAAAACTATCAACTTTTTTGTATGGTTCTTTATTATGAAGTATAAGCAAAATGACATAGAAAAATCTTTTTAAATGCGAGTTAATATTTTTATTGTGCATTTTAAAATTAACTGAATAATCTGAACATGTATTTTCTCCCCTATATTTAGATAATGTTGGAGAATTATTGGAGCAAGTGTCATCAGTTGTCAGGAATTTTTTTATATCTCATTCTGAAAGGATATTCTCTAAATATTTTGCAATGATGCTCAGATGATTGTATATATCATTTTCTTTCATTTATTAAATAATTATGAATTTCAATAGTACATAAAATACAAAAAAATGATATGTTTGAAGAAAACTTTAGTTTTCAGTTGTATATTAACCACATGCCAACAATTGCCAAGGGTCATTGCTCATAAATTCTTTCATAATTAAATCTTAACTATATTCATCAACAGCATGCATTTCATATCCAAATACTTAATTTATATATGTAGTTTATTCAATAATTTATAAATAAATTAATATTTTTTATATATTATGCAGTTTTACACTATAGTTATATTTTATTTCATCATAACATTATTTTTGATTTATTTAAAAAAGTGCATCTTTTATTTTTTATGAATAATAAATATAAAAATTATTTAAAGGCTGTTTATAACATATATAGTTATTTGTCTTATAATAAAAATGTGAATACAGATCTTGAAAATTTTAATATTAAAATTTGAAATGGTTCTCAGGAAGAAACATTGACAATAAATGTATGTCAATGACTATTTTAACATATTTATCACATATATTTGGTAAAGAAGATTCAGATTTATATATAATTTTACAGTTATTTTTTGTATATGATTTTACATGGTTAGTATGATTTTTAATAGCCAATCTAATCTTGCAAAATTTTCTATAATGATTATTATATCGTACGGGTTCAAAGAAACTTGCTAGAAACTCACAGTAAGCATTATAGGAAACATCTAGTTGATCCCTACTTATTTTATACAAGTTCAAAAAAGAGATTTTAGAATCAGTCAAATCAATAACTCAATTTGCTAATTGAGTTATCTCTGAGTCTTTAAAATGGTTCTGACTTAAATTTTATATGAATCTCTTCTGTTTTTAGATTAATTTTAACAGTAATTATATCCTATTTTTCAATGAATTCTAATTTTATTTTTGCATAGCATTGTGAGAAATAAAAAGCAATATGTATAATTTAGTTTTCCATTTTATTTTTAGCTATTTTATTTATGACAATTTTTACGATGCATTATTTCCTCTTGCTTCATCGAGTGTAATGTATTGTAATCGGGTCATTTTATAATAATTTTAATCAAAAATTTTCTTTTATTGTTAAGTTGTGATGTTATGTTTGCATTTACTTTAACAGCATTTATATACTTCTCATTGCCCTATAGCTTTATTTATACATAATATTCAATCTAAAGATCAATATTTAGTTTTGTTTACCTCCAATCATTCATAACAAATTTATTTGTTATTATGCAAATTTCTTTCTAATTCAACAAAATATAATATATAATGGTTACCTGATTGACAATGATTTTATTAAAAAGTCATCTTCTGTCTTTAGATTTTGAGCCACTTATTTATTTTTCATTTGGTTTCTATAATATAATTTTGCCTGTTTTTTCAGTGATTTTATCTCTGTTTTCTAAATATCTCATGTTCAAAAATTGATACAATATTGCAGTATTAATGTTTGATAATATTCAACTTGAAAGTATTGGATAAGAAAGTGGAAGATTTGCTAAGGAAGAAAATCCAGCTGGCAGCCATGGCAAACTAGATTATCTGTTCATTTGTGATAGCAATTATTTGCATGCATCACAGCTGTGATAGATCTTCTTGAATGGATATGCCAATAAATTATTCATAAGTATCTTAGTGCAATATTGATTTTCATTTTGTATTATCTGTGATCCCCCTTCCCCCAAAATTTTTTTAAATAGTAGCATAATTATTAATACTTTTATGTGTATATTCAGTTTTGATATATTTACAATAGAAAATTGAAATGCTGTTATTTTATTCTTTAAAACTAATTTAAAAAAATGTCAAGTATGTAAATATTTTGAGCTACACCTGCAAATTTTTTAACTTTTTTTTTTAATTTTTCTATTTTTAAATTTAGGTTATTTAATTTGTATTATATGGATTTTAAATGTATTTTTATTTCATATATAAATTGATATTTTCAAAAAAATAGAATAAATGCCTTAATTCTGAGTTGATTATAAATGCATTTTAACATTGAGTATTAAGAAAACGAATTTGAATATGAAATAATTGTTCATATTTATTAGTTAATGAATATTAATTATTCTAGATAATTATTAATAATAAAATTAATATGATTTTGTAAAATTACTAATCAATATTTCGCTTTAATATTTAACTTAGCAAAAATTATGAGAAACACACAATTGAAATGCCTACCATAAGCAGTTCATTTAATTCTATTTTTTAAAGTTATTAAATATGTATTTTAATATGAAACTATTTTTAATGCATTCTGGAAATTGGGACTCGAAAAATCTGTACTACTGTTTTTTTTTTTTTTAAATTTTTATTACTAAATAGAATTTACAATGAGAAGGTATAGCTTTCGAAAGATAAAAATATAAATACTACTTACTGATACACGTTTTCCCCTTTGCTTTCCATGTAGAAGAACTTAAATGATTATCCTACTTTATATAGTATAAAAGTAATCCTGAAATCCTAACTCAATTTCATGGTCATCTACTCCAATTTAATTCCTTTCCCTTTCAATATGGGTTTCCTGTTACTCTCTTTATTAATTTTCTTATCTTTTATTTTCTACTGATTAGGTACCACAGTGTAAAATTATTACTACAATTTCGTCTTTCTCAGCTGATTATCTTTTTCTGTAGTTGAAAGGCTAAATTATTACTTTGAACAACTGGTCTCCGAAGGCGGTTCGTTTCTTTTAAGCTAAAAGAATATCTATCAGTTTTTTGTTTATGTAATGAAAAGGATTAATTTTGAATAATATTTACCTCAAACGTCGAATTCTGATGCAATAGTGTGATTCTTCTTTTCTACTTGAATCAAAGATGCCAATAATGAAGGGATTCCCCCCCCCCCCTCCCCACACACACACACACACACATTTCCATCGAAAATGTCATTGCTGAAGGCGAGTATCTCGATTTGAAAAATGTCAGATCACTTAAATTGATGAGAATAATATTAATATATATTTTTTTTCTAAATTAATAGAAACATTCTAAATTCAATAGGTTATAAATGGTGATTGAATATTTTTGATTGTTTTTTATTTAGTTTTCTTCCGGATTGAAATCTAACGGAGATCCATACCGAATCTGTAATGCAAGTTGAAAGAGACCGTTTTTTTCTATTTTTTTTTCTTCTGAAATAGTTGAGAATTGTTTGTGGAATAGTATGATTCAGTTTTCTCCGTTATTTATTCAAACTGATATTATCAAAGAAATACAGACAAATTTTCGCAGTTTAAAATAAGAAAAGTGACATTTTGATATTTTTATGTCTTTCGATAACTGTTTCTATGTTTGTTAAATTTTATTTTCAGATTATTATTATTTTTTTGTATTATATCAAAAGTATAAATTTATTGCGACTTATTATGCACTTTTGTACCTCCCTCTAAAATTGAATTTAATTTTGTTTGTTATTTCAAATTAATATTTCTTTATCAGAAGGTATGCTAGATTATAGAATATGCCATTCGAGTTCTTGAAAGCTGATATTGTTTATTTCAGTTCGAAATTCAGAAAGGATATAAAAATTTCCCATAATAGTTATCTGTTTATAATAAAATTTATTATAATTCATAAAAGAATTGAGTGATTTATGAAGTCAAGACCATTTTTACTTACTAGTATAACAAAGTATGCATAGAGAAATTATTGTAATCGTGAAAAATCCAACTCGAGATTTTAACTAATCTCAGTATCTTAGTTTTAATTAGTTTTCTGAGTCCATAAAGCACAGTTTGGGAACTATGTCTGTTCATAAGTCTGTGAACACAATAACTCAAAAGCGTCTTTAGCAAGACAAATTAAAATTTGGTTGCATGTTCTTTCAACAAATTTGATGATTTCTATCAAATCCATTGATGTGAAATTTGTGTATTTGGGTATTCGAATACAAATGAATAGGATAGACAGTAAATAGCTATACGAATAAAATCGGTATAAAAATTTAACATTTAAATTAGATACTTGTCGAATTTTGAATTAAATCCGTCAAAGAGTTGAATGTTAGTTTATCCGTACGCGATAATATAAAAACACAACGACTTTAGATAAATGAGATTTAACATATGATCGTGATATTAAAAATGCATTCTGCGTTAAATTTTGATTTCAGTTGGTTGAAAAAAGGGCATTCGCAATACATATTTGGTTTTCTTCACCGTACTGTGAAGCACAAAACTCATATGCCATTGTGTAAAAATAAAAATCTGCGCATTTGTGGCATTGACGGTATTGTCCAATGCCCATGATTTTATTTGGGGAGGGAGGTGATGCCTTTATTACAGAGTATACTCGAAAGTTATATTTATTCATTACTTTTGTACAGTAATTTTCGTATTTCGAATATTCAATTGTACATAATTAGACTGATTTTATATAGAAGAAACCCGTCATTCGAAATAATAAATCTACTTTGAGCAATGAATTGCTTTGCGGTTTTTCAACAACGACTTTGCTTTTTCTTTCAGTCTAAGAGTTTAACTCAAGTGTATTTAAATTTTTTAGCATGAAGCATTTCGCTCATTGATTTTTTGGGGCCATTCTTTTTTTCTTTCAGTACAACAAATTTTACATTATAACTTAGTGAATAAATTTTTAAAGAAAAGTTTCATATGATACTTTCAAACGTTTTTGTTAGGCTTTAATGCGTTGAAATGGAAACTGATATTAATACCCATTTTTAAAATCTTATTTTTCATCTAATTTTCACCAAGCTTTTAAATTATTAATAAAAAAATTTTGCCAAATTTAAATAACAGATCATATATTACCATATAGGAATGTTGTTATTTGTCAAATGCTATTCATTAATAGTGATGATAATGTTTTAAATCTTCATTTCATACCGAAATAACGGAACATACTAAGCAACCAATAACAAAAAACACTTTTTGAAACATTTTATTCATTTCGAAAATAATATTTCTTACGACATTCGGCTTAAAATTTTACGCCAATGATCTTGAGTATTGCATCTTCAGTATAAACCATCATGTTTATTGATTTTTTAGAGTTGAATTTTTCATTATAAAACACGATTTGGAATTTTCTGAAGCAATACTAAGAGATTTTTTTCTTAGAACTTTAATTAAATTTGTAAAGAAGTTTACACATTATATTTCTGAAAAGTTATTCATTCTTATTTTGAAATAAATCATTAGAAAGGAATTTGAGACAAATATATATTCAAAAAACATCTTTAACTTGCAACTTGTTTTTACTAATCTACTTAATCATTAAGTGAATTACTAATCTACTAGTAGATTAAATATACTAGAAGATTATTTACTAATCTACTTAGCTTACTAATCTTCCAATCCAGTGTAATCTTATTTTTTCCAAAATAATTCTCGATAGTTTCAATTCATATTCTTTATTGAGATACATGGAAGATAAGCTAAAGTATTTTTGTTTTGGTCAATCATCAATTTCTCATGAAAAATTATCATCACCTTCATTAGAAACAAGCAAAATTGCTTTAATTTCTTCTTTAGTGATTTCATGCTTTCTTTTGTTCATAATGCAAAAATTACTTTGATAGCTTCAAAAATAGATTCAAAATACGTAAAATATAAAGCAACAATTCACGACTAAATAAAAATTTTCAGAATAGCACTTGAATAATGAATTTAGAATTTTTTTCTTATATGTAATCATTATATATATATATAAACATCATGAAAATATATCTAAATTTAAATTATTTCGGAAACGAAACTAAAAAATTATTTCGGAATCAAACAAACAAAACTAAAAACTAAACATTGTATTTATTTGGTTTAATTTTGATTCTATTTTTCCCCCTTTTAACTTGGTATTTATTACTAATTAATCTCTCTCTATATATATAAACTGCGGGAGTTTGAAGTTTTTCGGGTCTTCCTATGTTATTTGAAACCGATAGTTTCTACTGATCATCTTTACTTTCGATAGCCCTTTTACAGAATAAGATGATGACTTTCTTCCGCAATAACAAAATTCACAACACATTTCATGAGAAAACTGCTTTGTAATTTGCCGCAGTGATAATCCAATAGTTTGCTATTATATCCTTACAAAGCCTGAAAAGAGGGTCTGGCATTTATCGGAAAAATAAAGAACGTGTCGGCATATTATTCATCGTTAAGAAAGAAGTGGAAAACATTTCTTTTAGTAAATAGTCAGAAAATCTTCCCTATTTTGAGCTAACAATACAGGAATATAGATACCAAAACCCTTTGGAAACACAGTAATTACGCAAACCTATTGATGCCTACCCGACCCCTTCCGCCTTAAGGTACAGGGGAGTTGGCTGCGAAAAAGCCACTACCGTCAGAGATAAAACAGACCTCCTACGATGCTGTAGCCGCTTTTCACATTGATCTCCCCTCCAAAGAAAACAGGTGCCCAAAATCGTCCCTCTTGAAATTCTCAAAGAGCCCTTTCCTCTAAAAACTTCTAATATTTAAACTGTGACGAATGGGCGAAATGAAAGCAACGCAATTATTATTTTTTAGTCTGTTTAACAAAATAATGAAGATCTTTCTAAATTTGTATATACGGATACATTTAGAATTTTTAGGAAAATTGTTCGATTTTGTTTCTTATCTGAAGCTTAGTGAGCGTTGCACAAGTATAGAACAGTACTTCCAGGGCTGGTCATCTGGGGGGGGGGGGGGGC
>JAPMOR010015211.1:250-12178 GCA_026543865.1 Argiope aurantia | reverse complement strand
ATATATGACAGTTTAGTGCAAGTGTGCAACATATTATAAAGTACGGTCATTTACCTCACCTACTAGGTTATATCACATATATTACTTTGATAATTCATATTATAAAATGTTTTGTATTGTTAGATCTAGTCATATCCATGCTAAGGAAGTATCCCTCTGGGTGGCAAGACTCAGTTTCCAAAAATAAAATTAGCTTTTCTTCTATTGTACAAAATTTCAAAAAGTCATGAGTATATCTGTTTTCTCGTCTACGAAGTAATACTGGTTGTGAAATTGCTTCGATTTCAGAAGTTACAATTCAAACTTCAACTGGCGAAGAACATTCCGCACAAACTACACAATATTGCAATGAAAGTGTAGAAACGGTGAAACTCTTTGAAGAACCCTATGTTTATACAAATATGATTGAATCATATAAAACGACGATGTCAATAACACATTTGATCAAGTTTATATAAGTGATTCAGGTTTGTTAACAAGCATTATAATTGATCACTTTAAAATGTTTTGTGTTAAAAACAGACCTGTACAATCACAAAAGAGTTTTTGCTAAGAATGCTGAAGGTAGATGATTTTCCATTATTTACTACTTTTTTTAAAAAAAGTGCCAAATGATGAAATGCAGCTTCGCAGCTGATTGATTTAATCAAAAACACAAAACTCGTTTTTTTTTGTTTTTTTTTTTGCTATACATTATTTTTTAGAGAAAGTGAAAATTCTACACAATTTATAGGTATCTATAACAGTTGGAAAAAGTTATCAACTATAATTCAAGATCATGAGCGTTCTATTTGTCATTTAATTCATTTATTGCTTGGAACAGTTTATTTCAAAAGAAAATTTAATAGGCGAATAGATAATTTAGTTAACACATTAATGCAAATGGAGAAAGATAGACATCTGACACATGCTGACAAATTATATATGGATTTTCCATTCAAAACTCAGTCATCCACAAGGATTGAAGTAAATCACAAAAAAGGAATCAGAATTAATACAGAAGACGTCTATCAAGATTCAGAAAATACTTGGAATATGTCAGCAAATGAAGATAAAAAACAAAGAATATAAAGTGTAAAAATTCATAAAAATTGCCCAATACCAGAGCATTGTTTGGAGAAATCTACGAATATGGCATGCGACTCATTATGTGGCCATCTTTATAAATGTTCTTGCCCAGATGATAATTTGTGCAAACATATCCAGAAAATTCATTCTATCTTTTTTTACAAATAAATCAATTTTTAAATCAAATGTTTTTTCAATACAAAAAAAAATGAAGATAATATGACCATTTCTGCAAAAGAAATAAATATAAAATCTACAGAAAGACAAATCATTCAATATCAAAATCTTTGTTCTGAATTAACCAAATTAATAGAAAATCCAGATGTTCAAGAACAAATGCTTAAAAATGTTATATCTACATAGAAATTTTTAGTAGAAAAATAAAAAGCAGCCTCCAGAAATGCTCTTCAATGCCTTATTATTCAGTGAATTCGATTAAGAAAATGATGACCCAGATGAAATTTTACATAACTTCTCAAAACAGAAATAAAAAAAGTTTACGAAAAGCAAAAAAAATCTAACTGAAACTTCTAAAAAAAAAGGAAAAATACCGACGATTTGATCATTAGCGATAAGAAAAAACGAATATCGGATGAAGGCAGTAGGGGAAATAAAAGTGAAAAGTTTAATTCTGTTGAAAATTTTCCAATTAGTAGTAAGAATCAATCAATTTTGGAAGAAAATAGTGATACTTATTCTAACACTTTAACGGTGATGTTTCAATAAAAAAAAAAGGTGATACTTCAAACAAAAAATCTAATAATGTTTTTTTTTTTTTTTTTTAACTAAACAAAATTATGAAGAACCCATGTGAAACAATTATTAAAATAAATAATGTATTAAAATAATGTAAACATTTCCATTTATATGCTGAAATCGCTTGACTTAAGTGTAACAGCAGAAGAAAAATATTTCAATCTCTTTCTCCTCCATAAGATAGGATGGTTATATGATGAAATCATTGATGCCCCCCCCCCCCTTTTTTTTCTTTCTTCAAATTAACTAAAGATTCAAAATCATGTAAAGCAATACGACTCAATTCATTCAACTTTACTCTTCCATAAAAAAGATATCTTGAACTTTCCAGTGATTCAGAATATACAGAAAATGAACTTTTTATTAATTCCGGCGAATTTAAATAATCATTGGATTCTTTTAATAGCTAATATAAAAGAAAAAATACTTGAATTATATGATCCATTAGGTCCAAATGTAAATGAAGATGCCTGCATATTAATTCGTGAATGGCGTGCATTAATAAAAAAACTACTGAACACAAAGGATCACTGGAAATTGATTACTCCACGTCATATGATTCAAAAACATAGCTACAACTGCGGAGTCTTCATTTTTTAAAAAAAAATTTGCATATCAAAAATACCATAATTTACAAGTCGATGAAAACTTTGATGCTACTAACTTCAGAGAACTCATCTTTGAAACTATTACAGAAAATTTTGAGTGCTAACATAATTTGAATTTATGTTTATGTGATGATATTTGCATATCTGTGCAAATGATGGGGACCAGGCCTGATTAGATTTCTAATTGGGGACACCTCAGTGATGAATTTTCAAATTTGATTTTGACAATTCATCAGAAAAAAAAAAGCGAACCAGAGCTTTCCACCTCCTGGGTCTGGTATGGAAGAGGAAGCAACTCATTTTATCTATCAAATAAACCTGTATCTATTAATCTCTCTTTCTCTCTATTTATATGTAATCACAAGTAGGAACGTTATGTGTTATTACACCATAGGCCAGACCATTTCACCAAGAGCTACTTAACTTGGACAAGTATTTTAAAGAAACCCTAGGAGCGTTTTCTCATCCTTAGAAATTTTAATTTAAACAAAATTTTTGCGTTTTTCTGAAATAATTTGCGCAAATACTACAGGACAAAAAGAATTTTTATATCATAATACAATTCCTTAAAATTATCTTTTCAATAATACTTTATGTTCTTAAATCATTTCATTATTGTTATTAATATTTTATCGCAGTTTTTTTCTCTCTATTGTTAATGATCAAAATAGAAAGATTTGGCATGTATGGTATACTACATAATAATATTGGTATACTATTTGGCTAAGGTATACATGGGCATATTATATAAAATATCTTATCGAAATTTCTAGCAATCATTCATTTTAGCGAACCAATTGTAGTAACCACGAAAGTATTCTTTCTCTATCTCTATACATATTAGATAAAACTAATTAATATTAATCATATTTAAAGGGGAAAAAATCGAAATGTTTTAAAATTAGTCTACACTGATGGTTAGTATATTTCATTTCTTTATAATTCAACTTTATTATTACTTATTGTGAAAATGAGTCATTCTAAAATTTAGATGATAATAGTTAATATTTGTATGATTTGGAAAACTGAAAATAATAAAAATAATTATATTTTCACTGATTGTTTATATGATTCAAAAGGTGTGGATTTCATTCATTTGATTCATTCACAAGATTCATTAATTTGAACAAGCAAAAGAAAAAATGTTGATTGCTTTTGACTAGTATTTCAAAAAAGTGTTGATAAACTTTTTTTTTTTAATATTTTATTACTTTTTATGACATTGCCATGAAAGGAAGGTCCTAAGATATTCCAGCTATCATTGTTGAGAGTTATATAGATGTGTATAAGGGCTATTGTTAAAAATTAATAGCCATAAAAATGGAAGCATCAACTTATTTTCTTTGATCAAACTGCAAATTAATATTGTGGTAATAGGTAGGATCGACTATAAGAAGTTTGGTCCCTTTAGAAACAATATTAGTAAGTTGTTCTGGTTTTTTTACACTTGCATCACAGGAGTTTTTTTTTTCTCTCATACTTCTTTCTAAATTCATTAATCTAGAGTGAGTAATAAAAAAAAATGCATAAATAAATAAGCGAAATTTAGAAAAAAAATTGTGGTATATTTCGTTGACATATATATATTTTTATTTTTATTAAAAGAATCTAGAATAATAAGCTTTTCTTTCTTTTAATACTTATTCTTGCCATTTTGAGCTTTGAATCATTCTACAAATGTTTCAAAACCAAATTAATATTCTGTCACAAAGGTATGATTTTCATCTTCCAGATTTTGTTTAAATAAATGTCAGAGAAGAATTTATACATAGAGAACATATAAAGTAAACATATATAAATGAAAACATAGACAGCCAACTGCCTAAGATGTAAACTGAATATATTGAAAATAGTTATGATTCTTTACCAATTATTTTAAGAAATAATTAATACAGAAAAATAAATAGCAGAAATACACAGTTAACAAGAAATGGATCTTGCAATGATATGTGTAAATTTCATGCCGTAAATGTTTAGTAATGTAAAATTATTTAGTTAAGGAACACATTAAGACAGTTTCACAAAATATTTACTTTATAGCAACCCTTAATTCCAGCTAGTAGAAATAAAATTTATCTAATCTTATTATTTCATCGAAGCTTGTTTTTTATTGAGCTATTTTTGTTTTTTATACATTCTTTTGTATGGTATTTCTAAAGAAAGAAAAAGTGCCCTAATCCACTAAATCATTAGGCATGTTTTTTTCATTATTTACACTTCTCTGCAAATAGCTAATTTATATTAATTTTTATATTTTTCTAAAAAAGTGTCTACATAAAATTTCCTTACATTTCAAAACTCACTATTACAAAATAATGCTTTATGTATTTTAAAATTCACTGGTTAAAATTAAATCAAATAAAATTAATGCACATTATGATGGTTTCAAATCCCATTCCTTTCTCTTCTTCCTTTTCAAATGTCTACAAATGTACACAAATTCTTTTTAAAAATTATTATTAAAATATGATGAAAAAAGTTAATTTTTAACATGCATATTGTTTAGATGATCTTGAGATTTATAATTATTATCAAACATGAAAAAGGAATTTCAGTGAAACAATATAAGTGTGAGAAATTTCTTGTAAAATGAAAACTTAAATCTACTTTGTGGGGGGAGGCAACTTTTTAAGGTGTACAATAATTTAAGAAGTGTAATTTTTTTTAAATCAAATTTCAAGCAATGGAGTCATGTTTGAAAATAACTGATGAATGAAATGTTTATTTAAATTCCTTTGTAATACAACATTTTTTATTCATTTCAGTTAGTTACAGAAACACTTAAAAATAACATTGAACAACTTGCAATTTAATTAATAAAACTATATTATTAATAGACAATAGTTTTATAATACTACTTAATATAAGACTTAAGGAATATCACCAAATCTTTTGAGAAATGACAATGTTATCGAAATCACAACTTCATCTTTTATATAAGGAAAAGTTATTATATATTTATAATTTTATTAAAAATTATTTTAATGCATGAGCTACTGACTAAAAAAAGAACTTCATTTCTATTTGAAGGACCAATGATTTTGTTTAAAACAATACCAATGTAAAATGGTGAAGAATTTTTATCAGTAATTCACTTGAAAACATGTGTTTAAAATTTGCCAGAACTTTATCTGGATATTTGAAAAGGCCACTTTAATTCATAAGTATAACTTATAATACAAATCTTTTTGCACATACACATATTTATTATTTATAAAATGAATATAAGTATAGACGTTCTATTCAATATGAAATATTTGTTTCAAGGCAACACAGATCATTAGCCAATTTAATCACAAATAAGAAATGACTTGAAATGAATTCTATAATATTTTAAAATTAACAGTCAATAAAAGAATGAATAGGAAACCTATCTAAAATACTAAGAATTATTATAGTACAAACTCCTCATTTGAAGTGTTAAAACATTAATCTTATACATTAATTTTCTTAATCTTCTTAAAGGAATTAATATAAGAAACAAAAAGAAAGTGGAAAATTTATTTCTATTCTGATTTAATATCACAAGTACTATTCTACACAAATCATAAATACTGTGATGTTATTTTCAAATATCTCTAAATGCAGCAATTTTCTTTTATGTATAGTATGCAATTTCTTTTTTGATATTTGTTCAAAAAAGAAATTGTATACTATACTAATTGCATATTACATTATCTTGCTATTTAGCAAGACAGTTTTTAAAGGAACTATATTTAATATAACCAACATATTTCAATAACAGATTAATATAAGATTTTTTTAAAATTTCAAAGCACCGAGAAAAAAGCTAAACACTCAATATCTGAATGCATTATCAACTGAATTTCATAAAAAAAGATCCTCTATTTAAAAAATATTTTTTAATAATAATTATATCTACACACTAACAGTATCATGAAGCAAACTTCAAAAGTAATAAAAAGTAAACTTTAAAAGTAATAAACAATGCAGGATGTTTCTACAAATTTTAGTTAACTTTTTTAAAGCTTGCTAAGAAACAAGAATTACTATTTCTATATTCTATTGTCCAATACATATTTCATAAGAATTATGAATATTTAGAAATTACAGCAATTATTTTCTCTTTTTGTATGTTGAATTTCTTTTTCTGTTTTAAGAATTTTAAAATTAAAAATCTTTAAAATATAATTTTATGAACTCTTAAAAAATTCAATAATTCTATTTCTTAGCACTAATTAAAATTATTAGCTAATTATATCTAAATTAAATACTAAGAATTATATGAATATTAATTCAGATAAAATAACAAAAATGCATAAAACAATGTGTTTGTCAAAAGGAGGTTAACAGAATTAAAAAGAGTGAACTGTTTGTAAAAAAATTCATAAATTAAATAACTCTTTAAGACAGGCACAAATTTAATGGAAAAATTTTAAATTACTACACAGTATTAAATATTACTTAAATAATAATTGTAATTGTTTTCTTAAAACCTTCTTGAAAGCCAGGAATACAATAGCTTTCAATACTTATTCTGACTTTACTGCTGTTTATCTTCGCAACAATTTCTAAAAATGCCATAGACAGCATGGAAATAATTTTTAAAATGCTTGTTACAAAATTGAAAAGTATGAGGGAAAAAACATTTTCGTCTCATTTCACATCTGAATAAACAATAATTCAATAATACAAATCCCGCTCTTTGACTTCCATCTATAATGTAAATAAACACGTAATTTTCTAACCAATCACAATACAGTAAGCAACAAACCACATCTACGGAGAAAGAAAGCCTATGATTGGACTCAAAAAGGTTGACATACAGAGAGTCGATTTCTAGATTGTGGTTCGTTCGATTGATCTATGGAGGTTATAAAACGAACTCGCATCTCGATGAACGAAACACAATTTAGAGATCGGCTCGTCAACCTTTTTTGCGTCCAATCATAGGCTTTCTTTCTCCGTCTGTGTGGTTTGGTGCTTCTTTGATTGTGATTGATTAGAGGATTACGTGTTTATTTACATTTTATTTTACAGATGGAAAGTAAAGTAGAGATGCATAATCCCCGATTTTTTTAATAACAAATAATATTGCTATTGTTATTTTCAAATATGTGTTCCAAATATCTGTTATTTCAATCATATTATTAATTAAAAATTATTACTTAATATTAAATATAAAATTTATTAATTGTAATTAATACTTAATTTACTAACTTAAATAACGTGTGATTGAATTAATTTATCTGTTTCAACTTACTTCTTAATTTTTTTTTCTTCCTCAAAACTATTTATTTAATTTCTTTATTTGAGTGAACCATTTTCTGGAACAGGTGAATTAAAAATATATGTCATTTCTTTAAAATGTTTACTTTAGTTCTATATTCTACCAATAGATGGCGCCAGCAGTAAACAGAATATATGTAATCAAATTCAATCATGTCACGAGCAATTAAAAATGATCTGTATGGAATAGTGCATCCTCATATGCGAATATCGGAAGTCACTCCCGTAAAGTGGAGCGCACTTTCCGGTGAAATCACCGCTCTGATAAATTTCAGTGATATGCAATTCAATGATACGATAATTTCAATAACCGGTCCGTTCACTTTTCAATCCATTCACAGATTTCTTTCGACAGCTTCCATTGGACAGATCGTATCGATTGTTACTTTCCAGTGAAGTCACCGCTCCGGCAAATTTCAGTGATATCGCATCGATTGTTACTTTCTATCGTGATCCCAACCTGTAATTGAAATATCACCAGTAAGATCGTATCAAGGATTTGAATCACACCCGTCTTTGAAAAGTATTGATCACTTGTATTTGTGACCTTTTGATATTGGTTACGTAATAACCGCTCGTAAAATATTCTTCATCCCTAAAGTAAAGAGGGGATGGGATGACAGCTTTTGTTGCTAAAAATCCTTTAACCCCCTTATTCAATCAATCAATAAAGAGGTGAATTTGTATTATTAAATTACTGTTTACCTATATCAGTTTGATATGAGACATGAAAAGATTTTCTTCTGCTTCTTCCAACTATTGTTATTCTTTTTCCTTCTACTACTGTAGCGACTTCAGCTAAAAATAAGGTTCAGTTCTATAAATCTTACAAATATCTCAATTTTTTAGAGCATTGCTATTTAATGGTTTGTTTATTGTTCACATTTTTCGCCATTAAACAATCATCAAATTATTCATCAAACAATCATCTGTTTTTAGTTATTATTTTAAATGGTCAACATGTTGTATTGTTCCACATTCTATAAAGATTTTTCTTGAACTATTTACCTTTATAATTATTACTCTTGCAATGTGTGATGTTATGTGAAAATTCTTGAAACGGCTGTTATTTTTCTTGAACACCGCTTAAACTAACGGCGTTTGAGGGAGTATATCATTAACATTTTTATCTTCATATTTAATAATGATGATAATGTTACAAACCTGCAATTCGGCTTCCCAGCATAGTTTATTCCATCAATATAAAAGAAGTTTTACAGTCATCTGAATGGGACTAGCGCGTCGGAGGTCCCAGAGCTTGGCGACAAACTTGGTGACTTTGGTGCCAAAATAGATAATACCCGAAACTTCGAGAATTTTCCCGATCCGTCCAGTAGGAACCGAGATACGCCTCGAACGTTCCTGATTGGTTGAGAGGCTCCTAGCCCCGCCTCCTGAGACCTATAAAAGGGTCCACAGCTGCCAGAGCAGGCGAGTAAAGCCAGTAGCCAGAGTGGACGGAGTGGTCGAAGAAGAGTAAGCGGAATCGAGAGGACGAAGCCAGTAGTCGAGACGACGAAGTCAAGTCCGAAGACGGAGCGGCCAAGTCAGTATTCCGAGCCAGAGAAGTAGAAGACGGAGGAGTCGGAAGCGACTGAGTCAAGCTAGTGCTGAACTGAGCTGTGCGCTACTGTCTGCAGTAGATTCTGGTTGTATGCTGCTGTTGTATGCTACACGTCTCGGGTGAAGATAATCGTCTTCTGTGCTGTATATAGTTGTCGCTTTTGTGCTGTCCTGTGTGTCTTCGTGTAAATAAACGTCATTGTTTTTATTCTACTTCTGCCTGTTAATTGAGCGTTCTACACACCATATCACTTCCACTATCCAAACGAACCCCGGTAAAGAAAATTTCGTAACATTATTTTTAGCAATATTGTATGCTACAATCATCGTAAAGATTATAGTCGCAGGGACATGGAGAGGTGTTATGTATGCTACAATGTAACTTGCATGTGGAGCTGCTTCTTGGATAGTGTTTACCTTCTTGAAAACTTTCTTTTCTTTCTGATTCGGACGTTTAATCGTAATTGGAATTCTTATGCTTAGATGTAAAATGACGGGAAATATTATATTCTTTGAAGACTGCTACAGTTTCATTGCAGATGAGACACACTGGTTTATCTTTAACAACTGTAAAAAAATATTTCCATGACCATTCATCATTAAAAGCCTGGCACTCTCAATAAACTTTACGTTTTTAGTAGACATATTGGGGTTGAAATATTTTACGAATAACCCAAACAAGCACTAGCCTACCTACGCTATACTTTTAATACTTTCACCACTATTCACAATGATGCTATATGTCCGCAATCTTTCCATACGCAATCAAAAATATTAAAACTCGCTTCATAAGAAAAGTCGCTGGCTGGAGTGAATAGCTTATAAGCCAGTTAACAACTACACTACCTGAGCAATTGCTTTTGTATCATGGTCATGTTACTGGACTGCGAACCACAAGGTCCTAGTTTCTATTCTTGCTCAATTCAATCCGCCCCAGGAGCTTAAAATGCCCAGCCTGCCACATGTGAAGTCTAATTCATCTATAATGGATTCACATATGTCTGCTTCCGAGAAAGAAATAAAGCTTGTTGACGCCAGTCTATAGCAATAACTAACAAAGAACTTCTGCTTTTAACACTTTACCGATTGAAAGCTGACTGTGCTTGATATTTTTGTCGATTTATGTTTTGTAGAACAGAAATAGAGAAAGTAAAAAGACCATCAGTCCTTTGAAAAAAAGAAAAAATAAAATATTTAACAAAGTGGAAAAGTAGATGGATATAAAATAAATATTTCTTTTACTTTCCATCGAATCGGCGAATTAAAAGATATGTAGCAGTTTTAAACACGCATTGGAAAAAAAAAAAATTACCCCCCAAAAAATGGTAAAAATTTCACAAGTTCAAATTATAAAAGAAGACGAATGATACGCAGAAGAAGGTATATATAAATTAAAAATCAATGGAAATAATATAAATTATTTTTTAACGCAAATAAAATTTTCCTGGCCCGTTCTAGTTTAATAGCAAATGAAATGAAGTGCAAGCGGTGCGTTGGTAATCCACGTTCGGTTCTCGTTAAACAAACAAAAAATGTTGACGGGTTTACTTGGAACTGTAAGAAATCTTGCAAAGCTTCCCGATCGATTAGATCGGGTTCCTTTATTAAAGGCTTTAAACATAGCCTAAAACAAGTTGTCATTATTATATACAAATATATTAAACGTGGCATATTTTCAGATATGGCATATGAGACAGATATTAGTAGAAAAACAGTCGGAGAATATAGTGAGAAAATAAGAAACGTAATAGTACGTTACATAATAAGTAATAATGACAGGCAGGGTGGCCTAACTGAAGATGGAAGGCCGAAAATCATCAAGTTAAAAAAAAGTATCTCTCTTTTTTTTTAAAGAAAGTATAATAGAATAAGTATAATAGTATATAAGTAAAAAGTCGTTTCTTGTGCCTGTAACCAATAGAAATACTAAAACAATGCTGAGAATTTAGATGAATATGTTCTTCCAGGGACTGCAATAATAACAGATGAGTGGTGTGCTTATAGAAGCGCTCTTTCTAATAACGAAGATTTTGGTCACCAACAAATTAACCATTCCAAAAATTTTGTAAACCCAAACGATGTAAATATTCATACGCAGAATATCGAGGGTTTTTGGTCCTTAACAAAAAGGTTTCTGCATAACAAACAAGGAATACATCACATTCTGACTACTTGATGCAATTTATTTGGGAATTTAGGATAAGTAAAAACAAAAGATTTAATATCTAAAATTTAATTTGCTAAATATAAATCATTAATGTTTGCACACTGTTTTTTTGCTGTGTCGTTTTTCTTAAACATTTTTTTGGCAATTTTTTTTTCCAATGCGGGCTTAAAACAGCCACATACCAATTAAAATTCTATCGGTGGGTCGTAGTTTGCCCCTCCCTGATCTAATCTGCCTCAGCTCTGGTTGGATTTTCTTTTGTCTCTATAACAAATATTCCAGTTTCTTATCCAGTATTCCCAAGTTGAACAGTATTAAACATAAATGCATGTATCCATTTTTGCAGCAAACATGGGATATTTAGAAAATGTAGATACAATCCCTGGAAAAACACAAATAAAATGATATAATAATAGAAAATATGAAAACTAAATATGTGGCTCAAAATCTAAAGACAGTAGAAAACTTTTTAATATAATTATTGTAAATCAGGTAATGATTATATATTATATTTTG
>JAPMOR010015205.1:0-42519 GCA_026543865.1 Argiope aurantia | reverse complement strand
AAAGCTATTAAAACTTTGTGTTTGTTCGCATTTACTAATTAAATATTATTTTAGTGCGAATTAATAATATACAACTACTTTGTGTTTTTGCTTAATTCTTTTAAACACATGCTATCGAGACATATTTCTTTTCAGAATGGCATGGTTAAAAAAAAGCATACAACGATGAATTTAAAACACGCTAATTAACAAAACGTTAACAGTTAGAATTAATTACACGAAATTATCACTTGTTTTATTTAAATTGCTCACGCTTGTTCAAATTAAATGTTTTAAACATGCTCAACACGCTTTTGAGAATTTTAGAACAAAAAAACTTTACTGAATACTCATTACAGATGCAATGAACTGAAAGGGTTTCTTTCGTTATTCTAATTTAATGTTGCACGAAAAAGTTTGACACTAGATGTTTAAATATTCAACAGATTTCATTAGATAATATTTTTCTATCTTATACTTCTTGTTAGATTTTATTTCTTTTGCCCTATTATTTTCAATCTTTTTTTTTATCTTATGTCATTTATGTCAAAACTGTCCCTTCAATTAACTAAAAATATTTTTAGGAATTGACAACAAGAAATCTCACGTAATCTTAATCCGTTTACAATTTAGAACATTTTTTTGTAAGTTGTGTTTGTTCTAAACAAAATGGATTATGAAATTTTACTTGAAAATTTCGTTTAGAATTTTTAACAATAGTTCTCAATTTTAATTCTGGTAAAATCAGAGAAGCGAGTTTTTTGATGGGTGAGTTTGAATTCCGTCTTAATATTATATCAAAGTGAAACGAAAGTAAATTCTAAAAATATATATATAGAAAATCAAAAAAAAACAATTGTATGGAAATGAAAGTAATATAATTAAAGAGGAAATACTTAAAGGATTAATATGGATATGAATAAATGATTAATAATATATTATTATTATGCAATTTCAAATTCTAATTATAATAAATAATTATCGTAGATATGAACATCAGTTTTCATAAGCAAGTCCTAGCAATAGCAAGTCATTACGGTTAATCCTACTTTAACGTCCAATTAAACTTTGACGTTTGTTCTAACAACTTGACTTCCGTTGCATGCTCTTTCCTCCAACTGGATGGAATCTTAAAACTTTAAACGAGCAAATCGAGCTCGCGCGTTTGTGTGTGTGTGTTTTGTGTACCTCGGAAACGATTCTAATTATTTGGACCTAATTTTACACATAGATAAGATTTTGTTTGTTAAGTTTCTCTATATGTGTGTCTTTCCTGAAAAAACACTATTTTACCCAAACACACATAAAAAACATTTTTTTTATAACTAACTAATAGAGCCTTCTTTTTCTATCTGCTCTCATGCTGACAATGTCATATAATGCTATTTCGGAACCGAATTCACCATGGTAAAACTGAGTGTAAGCTCTAAACTACAAGCAATGATGGATAAACTGTAAAATGAGTACTGTAATATAGAAGATTGTTTCGAATAGGATACTAAATTAAGTGTATTCATGACACGTATATATAAATGTATTTTATTTAAATGATCAGTTAATATACAGGTAATATTGAAAAATATTCATATGTAATCAGTATTTGATTCGTATCGAAATATTTTCTCCAAAAAACACGATTTTAACAAAAAAAAAAAAAAAAAAATCACTGGTGAGCGAAACTTGATTTTCCAGATATATTTTACTGGTACGACAAGCGCGCACCCGATTCTAATAATATTTTAGAGCCCCATTGATTAGTTAAACGAAGTGTTGAATTAAGAACAGCTGTGAAAATGTTCAGTGGTAAAGCAGTCTGAAACGTTTGTAAAACGTTTTATTTACATTTCAAGGCTGCCCTCCGACAAAAAGTAATAAGGGCGATTTCTGCTACCACGTGCGTCATTGCGGTTTTGAATAATCGCGCTTAATTATTTCTGAAAGTACAGACCGACAGACAGTCAACCCGCAGTTGGAATTGCACAAAATTGGCAGGTGTTTACACTGTATATGTTAAATTTGTGAACTGAATCATATTTATCTAGCTCTTTTTATTTTATAGTTATTGTACTAACTTTTATTCGAACAGCCGAACAGACAAATGAAAAAATTTACTCCTAATTTAATAGAAATCTTCAAATTTGATGTAAAAATCATATACCAAATTTCACTCTTCTAGCGGAAATCGTTTATGAGTTACCTTTGTCGCAGGCAGGCAGACGGACGGACAATGTTTAAAAATATGTTTTTGGAGCTCCGGGTGGCCTGAAACTTGGAGATTCGTCAAAATCTAGCGTACGAATTTTCTGACGATTAATATACTTTCTCTATACGTATACAAAAAAATAAAAATAGTTTAAGAAACAGTAAGTAAAAAGTAACAGTAAAAAATATATTAATTCACCTTAGCATAAAATAGATAGAACGCAGATAATTTTAATAAAGATAGTACCACAATTTCAAATGAATAACTTCTTAGGAAAACAAACGAATGATTACATTTCGCATGACATAATATTCTAAATGTTAATCCAATACTATCATAAATCGTCATTTTTTCAAGGTATTTTTTACACAAACATTAAGTCTGCCTAATTGTTCAATACAATTAGTAAAAACAAACGCAAAAAAAACTTAATTTCAAAAAATACATCAATATGCCTTCCAGCGCTTAATAAGGAGCGCAGCAAACAATTTTCCTAACGATAAAATTATGAACTTAAACTGAAACACATCTTATAAAGATTTTTTTTTCAAAAACAGCTTTGTGCTTACATTTCAAGTCAATGCACACTATTCGAACGATTAAAGTTTTTATTCTTACCATCTTTATTTTTTTTTTTACATACATACTTTAAACATTCCTAAAGATCCAAGCCAATTATGAAAAAATTCGCAAAAAAAAAACTAAATTAAAAAAAATTCACCAGTATATATCACCGACCATAAAAAGACGTGTAATACAATTTTGTTAATGATGGCATCCCGATCTCAAATCGCATTGCATCAACAGAAGATTCACAAAAACGATCGAATGCTTACATTTCGTATTATCTCTTCACAGTTCTTCTAAGTACACAATAAAGTGGTTCAAAGTTGAGACTATCTCCGATATTAACTTCCTTACAACAAATATGACTAAAACCCCTTTCTTACTTACAACGAGCTACCCCCACCCCTTCTCCCAAGGAGCACAAATAAGAATTCATGAATTTCCTATGAGTCGCTCGAGGATGAAATAAAATTACTTTCCTCCATCTCAATATCTCATCCCCCCTCAAGGTAAATGGGAGAATGGATGCTCCCCAAAAAAATTGAAAAATAATAATAAATAAGTAAATAAAAAATGCGTAAGAATGGATGGACCCCCCCCTAAATCATAGGGGAAAATGATGACGCTGAAACATGAGCTAGAAAAGGGAAAATGTAGCCTCGGGCATCATATTTGGATGCCTTTAAATCACTTAGGTGCTTTCTTTTTTTTATTTTTAGAGGGATATTATTAGTATAGAACGTGCAGTTTAAGGAGTTCGATTTAGCTAAACATTTACTGTTTGGTATTTTTATTTCATTATTGTTTTTATATTTGTTTTTATTTGATTTTTTCATTCAGCTTCGATTCGCTTCTGAATAAAATTTGAGATGTACGTCGTAATTCGATTATAATTGGTTCTGAATGATGTTTTCGTCGAGGTTCATCGCATTCGCGAGGTTTTTAAGTTGTTTACTTTTTTCGAGCTTTAAATAATGATACTTTTTCATCTCAAGTTACACATAAGTGGTTTTATGGATCATGCAGCATTTGATTTGGCTTATTCTGGTAAAGAAAAAACGCAATAAGTATCAGAATTTTATATGTTAAATTGAGATTTTTTTTGAGAAATATTAGAATTAGAAATGTTCTATTGTAGCAAAAAAAAAAAAAAAAAAAAAAAACCTCCTTTCGGTGAGTGCACGATGAGAAATTAAATAAGCTCAACGATAACGATGATTTATTCCATAACATAGAAGTAAAACACGAGTGCCAAAGCACAGCTGAAGCGTTACAAAGATACTCGTAGCAGCCAACTGCACAATAGCAGATAGCAAATCTCTAATTAATCAGCACAACGCATTCAGCGTAAAGCAATTAAAGAGCTCACATTAGAAGTAAGAATATGAAGAGAGAATTCACTCGATAAACTCCAATTAATTTTGCTTTCCGCTTTATATAGGCTCTCCGAAAGGATAAAGATCTAGAATAATTCTCAGATTTTGAATCTGAATACAGATATCGTCTTAATTCCTGCACTTTCGAGGACCTTATTTTGGTCCCCAAATTTATCGTCCAGACCGGTATGATTGATCTGTCAGCAACTCAGCATCCTTTAAAATATTAATGAAACTCACTTCCTTGCTATGAGACTAACTATGCAAGAAAGCTATATTAAAGATTGGTGACAATATTTTGGAAATGTCGCCTCTTCACAATACTGCAAACATCTTCCAATTTTGGAAACTTGACAGTTTGTAGTATTGTCCACGAGCTTTTGTTGTCTCAGCATCAAAAATTCGCATTGGAAGATGTTGTCACAAGGACACAAGGAATATTGTTTGGAGCGCCATCTCCGGTCGGCAACATCTGTTGGGCTCGGCTACTTCGTTTGGACTGGAGTGGAAAAAGGTCTTGACTGAGGCTGGGAGGAGGGGGTCTTGGTTTATGTAGTCTGGTCTGCTAGTGGCTATTGTCCAATGAGAGGCTTGCTGCTGTCGTCGAGGTTGTTTTAGGTTAGCTGGAGGGTTGGGCTATGGCAGAGGTGTTGCGGGAAGATGTTGTAGATATTGCCATTCTTTTAAACCGATTCAAAGTAAGGATCAAACATTCGTTTGTGCAACAGCGCGAGCCCCTTTTTCGTCATTAATCAAACAAATAAAAAATATTTATGCCTCCTTTTTTTTAAAAAAAATTTACAAATTCGACAAGATATGACAAGACCAACAACTGCAAATTCTTCTGTTGTCAAGTGGGCCTTTCAAACTGTCAAAATTTGGATCAAATTTTAAGGGACTTTCACCAAACTGTGCAGCAAAAACATTTGTCTCAGCAACCGATGCATCATTCGACTCAAACATTGGATGAAAGGTTTCAGACGATGTTTGATGTATCATATAGCAGTAGAGCAAATCAACAAAAAAGCCTTCATCCAAATGTTCATCTTAAAATCAATGAACACATGATTTCAACAAACGTTTCCAAATATGATAATAAATCGATGGGACATCCATAATTTTTCATGAATTATATGATTTTATTTAGTATAAAAAAGAAATTCTTAAAAAAAAACCAGCAAATGATTAGAATTACAGCAATATTGGACTGACTTTTGTATGCAGAAGTAGATTACCACACACTTACCACAAGATTACATCCACAGATTTACAAAAAAAAAAAGATTACACCCCAATTTCCATCTTAAAACTGAACGTACATGAACTACAAAATGCGTGATTTCAACAGTTATTCGATAAATGATTCTAAAACGATTACATTATTAACGATTATAAAAAACTCTTTAAAAGTAAAAGGTAAAGTAAAGGAGAATTTTTCTATTTTACTTTACCTACTTCCAAAAAAAAACTTTTTTTTTTAGCTTAACTTAGTTAAGGAATAAAGAGGATCGAACATGAATTTTAGAACAGAAAACAACTTCTCTGTGAATGTTGATTTCATAATGTCTGAACTTCACATGCACTTCTAGTTTCTACTGTGACACACTTTCTAATGTACATATTTAGAACTTTTTGCTTCATTCCTCATTGATTTCCCTATTCCTTTCATAAATTATCCATAGTGTCCCAATTTCCTGATGGAAGATTACGTATTTGAAGCAACTTTGTATCGTAAAGAATTTCCATTTGATTTGCAAACAAAGCGGTAATTGTTAAGTAATGTGTACAGAAATGTTTCTATCCCTATTATTCATTTAACTTTCCATTTTATAAATGTATAAAGAGAAGCTGCGATTGGTAAGTTTCCCATGATAAAAACTGGAGCTCGCTTAATTTTAAAATTATCGTTATGTTCTCTTTTTTTATCAATGTTTCTTCGCTTTTCATTATTTTATAAAAATAAGTCGAGAGACTTATTTTTATAAGACTTTCTCTTGGTTTATAATGGATCACGCTTAATTTTACAGCTGTTATAATTTATATCCTATTTATCAGAATATTTGCAATTTTAATACATTGCTATTCGAATTTTAAAATCATTGATTTTCAAAAAAATAATGTGTTGTGAAGTGGATGCATCTCTCTCTCATTCACTTGAAAGAGAAACGCTCCAGAAAGACATTACGGAAAACTCCCTTTGTAAATTTATATGCAAACAATATTAGTGATAATTAAAGTATTTTAATTTACTTATTTCAAAATGTTTACATTTCATATAACTTTTTACTTTTAAAAGGATAATTTACAAGTTTAATTGCTGTAAAATAGACGCTTTCCTTTCAAAAGAAAAAGAAAAAAAAAACGTTCGAAAAAGATATAGGGAATACACTCTTTGTGTGTTTATATGTATATGATAATAGTGATAAAATACTTTATTATCACTTATTTCAAAATCCTTACATTTGATATAATTGTTTCGGTATTCTTCCAAGGTTAGCACAATCCTGTCATGATTTCGAAATTTTACCGAGTTTCAGAATGACAGGCCAAAGAATTCAAATATTGTGACGACAAAGGAATGTTTATGTGAGATATACTTAGGAATATTTATCAGATGAATAGGAATACTTAGGTATTTTTATAAAATGCTTGCAGTAATATTTTAAATATTTTGAAAATTTCAAAAAAAACGGCGGTAGAAATACTCATTTTATTATCAAAACCAATCATTGATTCCAGTTGCAACAAATAATTTTAAAAAAAAGGAATAAAATACTTTTTATTTGTTTGTATTTTTTCCTTCATAGAAATAAAATTGTATTCAACAAGTAGCATTTTATTAGAGGTTTTTTTCTTCATTTATTTACCATTTTGGAAAAATCTGGAATTTTCAGTATATAAAAACTTAAATCACTCTATAACACGAAAAACAGCAATTCGTCTTTTAATTCATTTATAAAAACTAAATTCAAAAAAGAAAAGAATTCAGAATACAAATGGAATCAATGAAACGGATTCATATTACAATATTATATAATAAATTAAACAAATATAAAATATAATAAATTAAACCAAAACAATACAAAAAATTAGTTATTCATTAAATTAGGATAATTTTTTTTCTGAGCAAAGATTATAAATTTAAATTATAAGTATTAAATCTACAAATTAGAGGGAAAATAGGATAATATAAAGTGAACTCTTCACTGTTTGATTTTTACTATCCTATTTTCCCTCTACTTTGTAGATTTGCAATTTCAATTGTAGATCAACAATTCTCAATTTATATATGGTATCAAATCTACAAAATCGAGAAAACTGGTAGGACAGTGTAAGTAGAAAAAGTCGAGAACTGAACCCTCCCGATGATTACATCATGCAATTCGTAATTTATAGATAGTAATAAGTCCACAAATATAGTCAAGTTAAAAATAGAAACATTCCGATTACACATAGAAAAAAGTAGAAAATAGTAATGTTTACAAATATAGTTAAGTTAAAAAGAGAAACATTCCGATTACACATAGAAAAAAATAACAAAGAAAAATCCATTTGCAATAATTTTATGAAGTAACATTTATAAAGAAAAAAAATAACATCATCGTTTAAGTGCTTCCTCTATACATCTGGAAAACACAAAACAAGCAACAAAAAAATTTCTCTACTCTTATGAAAGAAAAACAGTAAATAATGCAAAACGAATTGGTAGCATTTGATATTATTCCTGTTTTTATGCCGCCTCGGGCCATGAAATGCAAAAACACGCGCCAAACAAAGAAAAAAAAGCAGTGAAAAATGTTTTCTGAAGTAATTATTTATAGGCACTTCGTCCTTTTTAGTTTTTAGTTAGGTACCTTTTAAAAAATGACGTGAGCTAGTGAACCGTGTCTAACGGGAGATGTGGATAAATTGGACGTAAATATGCCCAGTTCTATCCAGTAATACCCGCCAATTTATAATGGTCATTAAATTTGTCCAATTCCGTTTTTCCTGGCGCGTTCCACAGTGCGTAAAAAACTTAATGATGCACGCCAAACACATCCGATTAAAATTCGAACAGAAAGGAAAAGATTAGATGAAAGAAAGGAAAAGATGAGATGAAAAAAAAGAAAGTATTCGATCGAAAATGACGTGGCAGTTTTTTTTTTATGCCTTACTCCGACTTGAAGAAGGGTTTTTACTCCATGCTAGGAAAATGACGTTGGTTTGGATGTTTTAATTAAAAAATAATTAAGTGTGTTTTTATATATACAAATTTTATTTCTCCGTTTAACATCTTCCTTGAGATGAGCTTATCCATCTGATTAATATCGAAGTGGAGGTTATTAGAAGCTCTTGCAAAAATTAATAAAAAAAATTATTAAGTGAAACAGTGGGGGGGGGGGGGGGGAGGAGAAGGTAGGGGTGTAATTTCGTAAAGAAAAAAAATCTAAAAAAAGTTTTATGGAAATGATTTTTTTTTACACTTTATTTCTTTAATGCCTGGTACTAGTGCTTACAGTATTAATTCGTTTTATTTTGTTGTTTGAAATGTTATTTGGTGGAAATTCCAACGAAATGGGGTTTGTTTCCGTTATATTGTTTTAGTAATAGCTGATGTAATTGTCTTTTTTCTTTCTTTTTTTGGTGAAGTGATAAATTTGGGGGAGGGGGAATATGATTACTCTCTAGTGCATTTGGTGCTAAGATTTCCATTCTTTTCTTCTGAAGGATACATAAAAAAAGAACTTGATAATGTCTGGTGTGGTTTTAATGTATGCAATTAAGGCGGAATTTTGTTCTTTCTGTTTAAAAACTAGTTTTTCTGATGTCTGCTTATAATATGATGGAAAGGCTAAACGAGGAGATAAGAGGGATCGATTAAAAATAAAAAAGTAATATTGATGCAAAAAAGATTAATAGTGTTTTCGTTAAAAGAACAAATATGAAAAGCTGAAATGTGAAGAAAACTATTCGATTAACTGGATGAATTATAAATAATGTTTGAATAATATTTCAGTCAACTTATTATTATTAGTAGTTATTTTCTAATTTTTGATGAAGCATTTCTTCTGGGGCCGATCTCAAAGAGTGCCAATTGACTTGAGTTTTTACTCTTGCATTTTCAAGTTGGACCAATTTTACAATTAGTCTTATACTCAGAATTTGTCTTCCAAAGCGACTAAATCTTTAGAATCTTAATCCTGAGTATTTCATTACTACAATATACCAGGTCAGAGATTGCTTATGATGCCAAATTATCTGCCAAAATATTTCATTCCGGTACTTCACACGTCCAGATTATTCTCGTGATTTCGCATTATGTGGCATTTTTCTCGAAAGAAAGACAACTGTTCCCAAGTTCCGAAGAAGTGCATCGAGTAGAGGAAGTTCCAAAAAAGGAACCTTGCCTCCAGATTTACATTTTTCTGTGAGCCAAGACAAAAATTTACTGAAATAAGTAGTTTCTTTGAAGAAATCATCACGTAAGCACATCTATTAATACTCACCCTTCCAGAATAAAGTAAGTTCTGAAATGTAAACTTTTTGAATATAATAGTAATTGTTGGTTATAGCTCCACTTTCTGCTTTATCCTTTTGAAAATAAATAATTTGAATATTTTTTTGATTGAAAAGCTTTATATAAGCAATAAGCACACTATAATAGCATTTTTAAGAATGTGCAGCAAGCAGCGTGCAAATGAGAAATAAAAAGCAATGGATTTCTGATTAGGTTGCAGCAAAGAACGGCTGCCTGAAGGAGAAGTCTGTCGCAATCCTTGCAATTAAATTTATTAATTTGCTGGCAACTAAATAAATTTGAAGGAAATACAATTTTTTCAGATACGAAATAATATAATTATTGTTAGATATCAGTCGCATTGAATTATTAAAATCATTCATTAAAGAATAAACAATTAATTCTTTTAATATATGGAATATTAATTATACGTGTATTAGTTATGTTATATTTACTTGATGGGGTTTGTGCATCATTTGAAAATACAATTAAATCATCCCACGTAGCTATTGCTAGAAAAATAGAATTTTTGAAAAGAACTTAACAGTAAATTTCAACAATGAAAAAAAAATTAAATTTGATAGTCGTTACTTTCCACAACCCTCTCGCCTTTACTTCCAATTTAATCTTTCAGCCCATCCCGGCCCACGGTTCATTTAAAACCCTATTTACCCGCCCTTTTTACACAACACAAAAGGGAAAGGGTATTGCTTCTACCCCGGACATTTTATCATGCACCCGTCGGAATGAAGGCTGTCATTCAAAACCGCCGAAGCAAGGACGAATATTCGCAGTTGTAGCTTTCGTTCTTTCTAGACCAGCTGGAGGATTATTGGACGGCTCTCCAATGTAATCTTTTCACTCCAGTTCTTGTTGCCCCTTTTTTTCCTTCGTCGTCTGAACCTTCTGTTTCCTCCCCGGGGGGTTCATTCACACCAAAAGCAGGATGGTACACAAAGAAATTATTCAGATATCGATGACGCCCCAGTGCTTTCCTTTTGTTCATTCTGTTGAAGAAAACAGTAGATGCTGGCTGGAAGGAGGGTGTAAAAAACGAAAATGGGGATGAAAAAAGGGAGGAGGAGGTTTTTGTCCTTTGTCCCTTTCCCTAGACCCTTTTTTAAAGTTTCAAGAGATAATCGGTTTTATTTCTTGTACAATGTCTTCATTAAGTTTGAGTGTTTCAGAGTAACAAACGCTAATGGTTAATTAACATTTACAGGATGTTTGGTAATTGCTATAAATTATATATATTTGGTAATTGATAGAATTTTCGTAAAGAAGTAATTGATGTATATTTGGTAATTGGTGTAAATTATAAATATTTAGTAATTCAAGTAAATTCACGGATTTCTAGGTAAAAAAGAATCTTCATGAATCTCTGTAGGATATTTTACAATAGTATGTAATCTGTTATAGTTCCTGCGCTATGTTCTCATTGTGTTAAAGTCTTGCGTGGAGCTTTAAACGTTAACGGTTAATTAACCTTAACAGGGTGTTTGTTAATTGCTACAAATGCTATATATTTGATAATTGATAGAAATTTCGTAAAGAAGTAATTGGTGTAAATAATAAATATTTAGTAATTCAAGTAAATTTGATGATTTCTAAGAAGGAGAGAATCTTAGTGAACCTCAGTAGGATAATTTACAATAATTTACACATATAGTAATTGATGTAAATTAGTAAGTAACCTGCGTATATTTGGTAAATGGATAAATAATTGGAAAAGACTGTAATTGATATGTATTTAGTAATTGGTGTAAAGTATGAATATTTAGTAATTCATATAAATTCAATTATTCCTAAGAAAAAAAATCTTAGTTAATGAATTTTAAAAAGATAAGTGACAATACAGAAAAAAAATATATTTATCTAGTAATTTATTTAAATTTGATGACTTAAGATCCAAATGTGAAAGATATGTAGTTAATGCGGATAAGCCGCTTGAAAATTAGCTTCATTTATTAAATAGTCAGTAATGCTAGTAAATTAAATAAACTCACAATGTTTTCCTTTTATTCATTTTACGGAAGAACACAATGGATGCTAGTTTGGAAGATATTATAAATAATGATGGTGGCAAAACATATAAGTATTTTCCTCCAATTCTTCCCTATGATTCTTTTCAACGTTTCGAGAAATAATCGCTTTTAGTTCTTGAACAAGATCTTAATTCATTGCAGTTACGTCACTGACAGATTCGTTATTAGATATTTAGAAAATATAGTATGATATTTGGTAATCAGTGGATATTATTTACATTTCGTAATTAATATAAATTCGATAATGTCCTAGAGGTTCCATTTTTGTTCGTGCTGTTGAAAATAATTCACTGGAAATAATGGGCAAAACGAGTGGCAAAAAATTGTGGAAACCGAATTAAAATATATTCTAATACGTAAATAGGCTGTTTCGGTTTTTATGCAAATTTCTTCTATGTAATTTCATATTTTCTGCACGTGTTCAGGGAATAGGCAGCTGCCTAGGGCTGCAAGGCTAAGAGCGGATCACAGGCAAATTCATTACCAAAATTATTAGACTACATCGCAAATGAATTTATTTAAAAGAAAGTATGCATTCTATTCATTATAATATATTATGATATTATCAGTGCTTTGCCAAATGTAAATAACCAACTCCTTACCTTTTCATTTCGTTCTTTTAATTGTACATTTATCAATAACGAGCTTTTGTTTAAACTATATTATGAGTGACTCTGTATATAATAATATGTAAATAATAAGTCATTATATATAAATGAATAATAATTCATTCTCATCAAGTTAAAAAATAACCAATATAAATCATTAATATGTTGATTAAATTAAAAATGTGTTAATTTGTTTAGCTAAATTGGCTAATTAGAAAAAGACCTTTTATTATGCATTGCCTAGAGATGCAAAATGCCTAAAATTTCTGTTGTACGCACTTATTATTAACCATGAAAAAATGTTTCAAGGGAAAAAAATTTATTAAATATTTACATTTATTGTAATAGATACGGGTGCAATATAATTTCTAAAATAAATGATATGTGAAACTGTTTAATATAATAATTTTAACTCTTTTTTGCAAACAAATTCTCAAAAAAAAATGGCAGACAGTTAATATCAATAAAAACATTATTATGTTTAAAATTTCAGAAGCGCGTATGAATAATGATAGATTCCCATCAATGAAAAAAATGACGTAATTTGAAACAAACCTGTTTATATGCATAACATATGTCACAATTGCAATAAGAATTTTAATGGAAACTTTAGAACTGAAAAAAATTTTAATATAAAAGATAATATTAGTAAATGTAAGTAATACGGTTCATACGCAATCCTGATAATGGAATTTTGTGCATTTTTAATGGATAATGTTCATTTTTCTAAAACAGAAAAATTATAATAGTATTATTTTAATATATTTGCAGACGATACTTTTTCGTAAAATAATTAAAAACGCCTACAAACCTTCTTACATCCATTTTTTTTTTCGTATGCATCTGGCATCTAAAATGAAATCTGCTTACAAATCGTTTGCATTTAATTAATCAAATTGTAGTTGTTATTCTTTTCCATCTGGCAGCATGCATGATAGTAAGAATTGTTTTAAGAATTTTTACGTACTGTTTTGTAATTTATTGCATTCTTTCATGCGTTCTTTCAGTGTATATTAGATTTATAAAATAAATTCTTCTCCTAAAATTCTTTTTAGTATCATAAAATATTTTAATTTTGACTCTTTTCTCTGTATTCGTATGAATAATTTTGCATGAAGCAAGAAATTGCTTTAATTAATTAATTGTCATTTATTCTTATTATCGTGTCAAGATTTCTCCTACTGCAAGTTTTAGATAATTACAATTTTTAGATGGACTAAATTAAGAATTAAAAAAAGTCAAACAACGTTCCACATTTGAAATATAGTATCATATTAATAATACACATCAGTGACTACAGTAACTACTTTTTTTTATATCTACTAAGAAAAATATCAAAATTGGACTTTGTAAGTTAGAAACTACATTTTAAAATCATTCTCAAATTTTGTTTTAGCACCATAATACTTTAGATTGGTACATTATTTGTAAATAGTAATATTCATGACGGAAAAATCGTTCAAAACTTTTTATAAGCGGAACGTTCGACCTAAGGTGATATATTTTACCATTTTTTGGGTTGTCGGTGCTCACAGTGAAAGTCTTTTTTATTATATTAATTAGAATTTTAACTAGAAACTAACCTAAATGTTACATTTTCTGCGATAATCTCAAAATATATTTTATTAAAAAAACATTTTTATACCAATTTAAAATTCAAAAATTAGCGTTTCTGTGATACCAACTTCATTACCGATTGATTACTTTCTCCAATTTAAATACATTTTGAGGAATATTTTAAATACAGTGGCTCAAACAATTGAGAGTACACCTTACTTTTACTTGATAAATCTGACTTTTAATATAAATAACACATTACCGAGAAGTGAAAACATGACTTTTATTTTCACATATAACAAATAGTTTAATTTAGAGTAAAAACAAAGAAAAACCTCTAAACTGAAAAATTTTCAGAAGCATTTTAAATAAACATACGGGGATTTTTGCCTCAAAAAAGTGAGAATACACCCGTGAAATTTTTATAATATATCGCAAAGAAAAAAAATGTTCAATATTTAATTGCATGTCTTTTGACTTTTATAATGGCCTTTAAATGTCCTAGTACCGATTCCACCAATTTTTGGTGGTATCTGAAGATATTTTACACCATTCTTCTTGCAAACTTGTTTCAAATGGGTTTCGTTTCTAATTTTGTGTTTTTGAACCACTATTTCGAGTGTGGACCACAGATATTCAATGGCATTGATGTCGGGGTACTGTGGTGGTGTGTGTAAATGCTGTTTACAATGAAAAAGGCACCACATTTTGACGTTACACGCTTTCTGTTTGGGGTCGTTGTCCTGCTGGAAAATGAAATTTTCATCTAAACCCAATTTTTATCACTTTCCTTTAGATTACTGAGATAGTTCATCCAACTTGCTGCAGGAACTACTCAAATCATTGGCAGAAGTGTAAGAGCTGAAACTGTGCGAAATGTAATTAGACAAGCTGGATAGAAAAATCGAAATGTTAGAGAGAAACCATTCATCAGGTTGCAAATTCAGAAAAAGCGTTTAAAATGCACAAAAACTCAGCAATTGAAGACCAATAACTTTTGGAAGAAAGTTATATTCGGTGATGAAAAAAAAATCAATATTTTTGGCAGTGACACCCGTCGCAGAGTAAGGAGAAAGCCTAATACTATTTTGGATCCAAAACATTTACACTCTACAGTTAAACATGGCCGTGATTCCGTCATGCTTTCGGAGTGTATGGCTTCATCCGGGGCATTTGAGGCAAAAAAGAAATTTACTTTTTAAAGAGGTGATTATGAGTCATATGGTTTACTTGGATAAACTTCGCAGCAATCTAAAGGAAAGTACTAAAAATTTGGGTTTGGAAAGATATTTCATTTTTTAGAAGGACAACGACTCCAAACAGATAGCACGTAATGTCAAAATGTGGTGCCTTATTCATTGTAAACAGTATTTACACACACCACCACAGTACCCCGACATCAATGCCATTGAATATCTGTGGTCCACACTCGAAATAGTGGTTCAAAAACACAAAATTAGAAACGAAACCCATTTGAAACAAGTTTGCAAGAAGAATGGTGTAAAATATCTTCAGATACCACCAAAAATTGGTGGAATCGGTACCAGAACATTTAAAGGCCATTATAAAAGTCAAAAGACATGCAATTAAATATTGAACATTTTTTTCTTTGAGATATATTATAAAAATTTCACTGGTGTATTCTCAATTTTTTGAGGCAAAAATCTCCGTATGTTTATTTAAAATGCTTCTGAAATTTTTCAGTTTAGAGGATTTTTGTTGATTTTTCTTTATTTTTACTCTAAACCAAACCATTTGTTATGTGTAAAAATAAAAACATGTTTGCAGGTAATGTGTTATTTATATTGAAAGTCGGATTTATCAAGTAAAAGTAAGGTGTACTCTCAATTGTTTGAGCCACTGTATATTTCGCAACAAAATTTCACATTGTTCTTATTGCTGCATATATACATATGCGCGGTACATTTTTTGGTGCTCAGTAATGCTTGAACATTATCAATTTTTCTAGAAATAAATAAAAAAATACAAGAAATAAGCTTAATGTGTCATCATGCATTATTGTTTCGGACAAAGAACTTTAATCTTTTTTAAAATTTATTTATTAAAATAAAGCAGAAGACAGACAAGTTACAATAGTGATAAAACATAATAATAGTACATTTTAACAGCTTTATAATATCATGGGATTTGATTCCACTTATAAAATTTCTTTATGCTATTAACAGAATAGATCAAAACAGACTAATATATTTTTTATGTTTATGAGAAACTTAAAAAGGAAAACACTACCGCTGGTTTACTTTTGACTGGAAATATTTTCAATGGCATAAAAAACGAAAAAAATCCTTTTTCGAACAAAACAAAATGGAAGAATTTGTTAATCTACAACCCATTATTTTTATAATCATATAGAATTGTATAAAAAGAAAATATATACATAAATTGTTTCTATAAAATTTAATTTTCATACCTAAACCATAACATTTTCAAGAGCACAAAGGAAACAAATTTTTTCTTTGAAATATTGAAGAATGGTGAGAAGCATTGTATGGAAATTTGCTGAAAGAATTCAATTTTTTATGATTAATTTCTTTTAAGTAACTCTATTTTCAAATTTACATAACTTTACACAAAGCAAATATTACAAAGCGGAATTTTTCTGAAATGCAATGTATTGTAGAAATAATGTTCGAAAGATTAGGCATTTTTAAATAAATAAATTTGAAAGAACGAAAATGTTTCTATATCTAGTTAGTTATCATTTTAGAACACTGTAATAATTAAATATAAATAGTTACTATGGAGAAATAGAGTAATCAGTTTTGTTATAGTAAGTGAAGTATAGTTCAATTCCAATAGTATTTTTACAGCATACAATGAAAGATCATTCTAATACTTTGCATTATAAATGTGGGTAATATTAAGAAAAAATTTATATTAATAAAAATTTGAATTCATTATTAGAAATAATACTTTTTTATTGTTGGTAATGGTGAAATATTTATATAATGTTGAAATATTTTTGTAATATTCTATAAATTTCGTTATAGTCTTCTTTTATCAACGTATGTATGATCCAAACTAAAATGTAAATGATAAATCTCCTTATAATTATAACTAGGTGAGGCCTTGTCAGATTAAAATACGTTTCTGTCTAATATGTAAAGATGTAAAATTTATTTCCCTGTTTCTGTCTAAGATGTAAATTTTATTTTTCTATTTCTGTCTAAGATGTAAAATTTATTTTTGGATAAAATATTATGATGCACAATATCCTTTTATTGTCTTATTTTTTTAAAATTTAAAATGAGATTATTAATTGAAACAGGCGATTTCTAAAATTTGCCGATGCCTAATTTTCTCCATAAGTTGTGAATATTTGTTATATAAGAATTTCAAATTTTGTTCACTAATACTGAATTATGAGAAACACTTTAAAGCACGTTTTGAGATAGTAATTAAATCTTTCTTTTTTCATTAAAAAAATTGAAAATAAACCAAATCGATAATTGTTTCCTTTATAAACTGTTACTTGTCTACTTTTGAAGTTTTCTTTTAGTGTTCTTCCAGAATTTTGTTTATGTCAAGTGTTGTGATACCTTTTCTTAAAATTAATTATTTTTAAACCAATAAAAAAAACTTTCTCAAATATATATTTTTAAAAATAAAACAAAAATATCAAAAATAAAAAAATAAAAGTACAGTAATTCAATATCTTAGAAACTGAATATCAGTACATTTCTTTCTTTCAAATTCGTTTGCAATTTTTACATAAATGCAAACGATTTTCAAGGAAAGAAAGTCGATGATTTGAAGAAAAATAAATGCATAACGAAATAAATATTACTGAAAATGTAAAATTTTGAATTTTAATATCATATAAAATAATTCTTTTCTTTGAATTTATTTGTTCAGATGTTACTACCGAATTTTTTAAAAATTTCGTTTAGTTTCTGATTAATTGAATATTTAATTAAATTTTGCATGTTGGAAATCTTACAGCATTTTTTGTTTTGTTTTGTTTTAAAAAATGAGAGTACAAAGTTATGTTGAATTTGGATCAGTTCTTTCCGATATGTTAAAATGCATATATAGCCACAATGGCTTATTTATATTAAATTATTGAAAAGCAGCATTTTTGTATGTTCTTTCCCTAATCTTCCATTATATAATCTTATACTATAGTTTTATAAAAAGCCTAAAATACAACATTAAACTTTTTCTAAACATAATCGAATAACGAACGGAAAAAAGTTTGATAGATTCACCATTTCCATATCTTGAACAACCTCTATCCCAAAAAGATCCTCTTCTAGGAACAAACAAACCCTGTGTACCACATATTTTTTTTTTCTGGCTGTAGCTTTCCGAGAACAATGCACCAAAGCTAAAAAACAACTTCTTATAGCAAAGGAAGGACCATATATCACTGGCGTCGACGCAACCTGGCAAACAAGCCTGACAGGAATGACAGAGGCTGTCCGCCTAATGGCGCTTCACCGTCTACTTAGAAGGCAGTTACTGCCTCGCCCTAACAATGCTTTACTGCCTGCTTGGCCCTTTTCATAACAGGACTTTTTGTCGCCCAGCTGACAGAGTTAATTAACTTTACATGCCGTGCCTGCGTGCTGGGGTCAGGATTTATTATATTTTAAATGTTGATGTGATTATGGGAGACAGCAATGTTCACTTATGTCTCATGGACTTCAGACCTTCTTCTTTATAGGGGAGCTAAAAGGAATTATTTTTTAGAAACAACTTCTATACCTGCTTGTGGAGTACATATAGCTGATTAACAAAATGTTGGATCTAAGAAAAGGGTGCAAGGCTTATTTTCAGCTTCCACTTTTGGAACTAATGGCCTCCTTTAATAAAGTTAAATTGGGCTATAAGCCCTCATTTTGGATTTGACATTAAGAAAACTGAAGACACCAGATTTTTTTTAAAAATATCATCTCCGAAAATCTTGAATAGGGAGCAAGGATATTGAACAATGACAAGGATTTAGTTGTAGAAGAGTGTAAAACCTAGTTAATGGTGTTAAACTTATTAATGAAGTTTTTTGAAAATTTTACTTCTAAGTTAAGTAAAAGCAATAACTTAGAAGTTAACTCAAAGTAACTACAAAATGAATAATAATTGGGAAGTTTTTTCGATTTAAGATAGTTTCAAATCTAAAGTTGTACCGGATGATACGAAGCATTTGATCACTATTCAGATGATTGTGATGATCAACATGGCAAAATCGGGAAAGTATCAAAATTGAAATGAAATAGATTTTCGACATTGTTAATGAGTATCGTCCATTTTTTCGTCTTTATTGACATTACCGGTTCATAATTTATTGGATCTTTCAATCTTAAATTATTGGGAAGTAATCGTTAATTAAAGCAAAGAGCAATAAATAATTACATTAATTTGTAGTTTTAATACTTTCAATTTCTAAATAAATAAATATTATTATATCTCCAATACAAAATTTCTTATTAAAAATTAGATTTTTAAGAATTTTTTTCCTGAAGAATTTCAAGAAATAAAAAAGTCATTAAGCCTCAGCGATGGATTCTTGCAAGTTTAACAATAATGCTGTGGAATGTTGTCAATTATGTCAAAACCCATCGATGAGAAGTCTGTCTGTCCGTAATGCACATGAATACGATAATTCAAGGACATTTATAGGTAAAATTAATCTTTCAGATGTATCATCAGACTTGTAGATGTATATTAAATTTCGGGTTAAATAAGTGAGGAAGGAAGGGGGAGAATTTGATAACCGGAGAAATAGAAAACTTGGAAGAATATTTGTAGCCAAAATTGTCAATTTGCATAAATTTTTTGATGCAATCCTTGGAACAGAAAGTGTTTAAAAACATTCTCAATTTTCTTTTTTATATTAGAAGCCCAAAGTGCGTCATATCGAGTCATTGCTCTCAGAAGTTGAGAAGAGGGCAAGCACCTTTGCGGACTGCCCTGACTTTCGAAGGTCTTCTGCCTTCATATCTGTCTTATCATTATATCGCTATACATTCTTGGTATGCAACGAAAACAGAACCAAAAGGAAGAAGGTAGATGCTGATACCAGATAAATTAGATTCCAATATAACCTCTTTTTTATATTTCTAGAGATATTATTGTATTTTTATCCACTCTTAAGTTTTCAAATATTTAGTTATATCTCCATTATTTGAAAATGAATGGTAAGGAAAAATATATCCTTAATGATAAAAACAAAAATACCGTTATCCCTAAAAAGCAAATGTTTTTTTTTTTTTTGTACTGTAGTTATAAAAGCTGCATTCTTGTTATTTCTTGAAACAATGTAGAGATTGACAAGATAAAAATCGAATTAATGCATAGTTAAAAAAACATTTTATTTAAAATGACTGTATGTGATTATTTACTTCTTCTTAATAGGCATATCTCGCACTGCGAAACAATGCATTACTATCTTTCCAATTACATATAATGTCTAAGTTCAGAGAAACCCAGACAAATAAGAAAAATAGCTAAAACTAGTTAATCTTCCTCTTGTGTCTCGCTCTTCTTTTGAGAATAAAAATGTTTCTGCAAAAATAATAAATGGCATTAATAAATGAGGTTGGTAATTTAACTAAGAAATAAGGCAGAAAAGAAGGAAACTCTTTCACATTTTAGATTAAAGGTTAAGTTGACTAATTATGTTTCGTCTAAGAATGATATTTAATCCTTCAAATGATTTTTTTTGTTATGTAAAATAAAAAAAAAATGTCTACAACAGCTGTTTAAGAAAATGAATACGTAATTATCATTTATGCCTATTAAATTATTTTCATCTAAAAGTAATAAATGCATAAAGAACAGTTAAGTTCTTTAAGAATCTGATTTTTCTTATCTATGTTCTTAGAAAAGGATTTTGTTTAAGAAAAATAAAAGGGAGAAAATCGTTTTATTTTTTTTAAGGTCGTCTGAATTTTTTTTTCTTTTTTATCTGAAGGGAAAATATTTTTCATGCTTCTAAATAATTAATTATAAGAAAAATTATAATTAAATATCGTCAGTTAAATAAATGGGATGAATCATTTATTTTATATTGAAGAAATCAAGTGTTTCTTATCTTGTTCAATAGTTAGTTGTTTTCTAACATATTAGAACACAAATAATTTTATCTTATTATACCCTTCTACCTCTTTTTCTTTAAAAAAGGTACACGTTCAATAGCTAAAAACGATAAAGGTGAAATTTAAAGTTTCATCTGATTTTTTTATGTTACATAAACTACAAAATTTCTAAACTGCTGATGTGAAAATTAATACGCAATTATTGCTTTAGGCTTATAAAATTCTTTTCTTTTTTTTCAAAAAAAAATACAAATTTATTAGTATGTGTTTTATGATGTGATGAATAAATAATAATGAATGCTAAATGAATGATGATATAATGCTTCATTTGATAAAAAAATGTCTAAACTATTGATGATGAAAAGGAATACAAAATTATTGTTTATATGTAATTATTCTTTTTCTTATTTGAAAAAAAAATAAATAAAATTTTACTAGTAACAGAGATGAATGTGTGTTGAATGATGAATCAGAAAAAATTTAATTGAATAATTCTTTGAAGTATTGCATAAATCAATAAGAAAAGATTATTTGCTGCGTATAATATTTCAGTATTGAACGATTCTGTTTTTATACAAACATTTTTTAAAAATATGTTTGATTTCAATAAAAAGTTTTTATATTAATTTTTAATCCCTTCCTCTTCAATTTTAAGTCCAAATTTTAAGTGAACAGATAGAAAATTAGAAAACTGCTTAGTACAATGAATAGAAGAACGGTGTAAAACTATTGTAATAGCATGAATTATACGACTACCAAAGTTTGAAACTCAAACAATAATTTGATTAAGAAGCTACACAAAATACCAAGTTATATAAAATATTTAAAAATTTTAGCAAGCATAAATCCCAGCATACCAACTGATCACCAAAGGCGGCTGGTAAGTAGATAATGGTGAACTTCTTTAATAATTTTAATTTTAAAATAATAAAATTAAATTTATTTAATTTTAAAAAAATATTTAAAAAAAATTAGTTTTAAAAATTATAAAGAATTAAAAAATTAGGGGGGGGGGGGGGGGGAAATTTTTTTTTTTTTTAAATATTATTTGACATTTTTTTTTCCACCTAAATGAAAAATTCTTACTTTCCAAAAAAAATTTTTAATAAAAAAAGAACTATATTTAAACATTAGAATCTTTCTCCTCTAATCAATATGTTTGGAAGAAACATAAATTGTGTTTTAAAATAACTGAGTGCTTCTTAATATCTATTTCAGCAGTTGTTTTTTAACATATTAGAACATTATATGCAAGAAAACTTTACCGTATTAAACACTTATTCTGGCTTCTTTAAAAAAAAAAGAGACTCGTTCATAGAGACTAATGACTGTATTTATCCAAAAGGATTTAATGATCAAAAGGAATATTTATACTTTCATCTGAATTTTCTGTGACGTGAAATACAAAAGATATTTACAATAGCTGACGAGATAAAAAAGATACATAATTATCGTTTGCATCTGTGAAATTCTTTTTTTTTTAATCTACGAGTAATAAATAAAGATGAATTTATTAAAGAATATGAATTTTTTATTTGTTTTTTTAAAAAAGATTTTACGTAAGAGAATAAAAGGTGGAGGATCATTTTTTCCTAATGTGGTCTGAAGCTTTTTTATTTACAGGAAAGATATTCTTTAAGTTCCAAAAAAAATTAATTGTTCTATAAAAAAGAGAAATATAACTAAGTCTTCCATCACTAATAAATATGCTTTATTTACCCATAAAATTTGTTTTGAAACAACTTAAGTGTTTCTTAATATCTTGCTCAGCAGTTTGCCATTTTTTTAGTACATTAGAACTTCATAAATCCGACAACTTTATCTTTTTACACATTTTTGCCGATTTCTTCTTTTCAACAACCAGTTCATAGACCCAATGGTTGCGTTAACCTAAAAACGACTTAGTGATCATTTTTTTTTTCTTTCCAGCTGAAGTTTCACCGCTTCGTTAAAATAACCAACTAAAATCACAGCCAGATTTTTTTTTAAAAATCTATCTTGGATAATGTTACTAAATCTTATCCTTCTCTTTAGAAAATGGTCGGAACCGAAGAAAAAAATAAAGAAGAAAGAACGATATTAACTCACAGTAGCCTGTGCTGAAATACGATCCAACAAGCCTTTCACACCCTGTCTTTTAAATGATTTAATTATAATCGTAGATGCACCCGACCATATCATCCTAGCTCCTCTGCCTAGAAAAAGATACCCTTTCTTAAGAACCGGTTAAAAAATTCTAAAACTAATAAAAAAAAAAGAAAGAAAGTCAGACCAGCTGTGAAGCAATCCAAGCTAGAAAGTAACATCTTAGAAGAAGCCAGTGGTCTGTAAGAAAATAAGAAAGCCAATATTAAGGCAACTGTGAAGAGAATAAAACATAATAAAAAAATCTGAACTACTTTCGCCTGCGATACTAGAAGACTTCTTTTATCAATTTTCCCGCTTTTTTCTTTGTTCTTTTTGGTTTTCTTTTTCAGCCTGTTGAGCCTTGTGCTGGTAGCTTCTTTTTCTTTTTTTTATCGTTTGCTGTTTTAGTTCTCTTTTCGATCACGGATGGCGCGCAGTGAAGTGAGAAGTAGATCTTCCAACGAAAACATGATCGCAGATTTAGGAACGATTTCTTGAGCCCCACGCTCTGTTTACTTACTTACTTATTTATTTATTGTTTTTACTTCCGGTCCCTGGTTGGAAATTTTGCTTATTTATAACTGGCAAAAGAAAGAAGAGCCAGCCGTGTGGGGAAAGCTTAAAATAAGATTTTGGTTCTGTTAGAATTTTCAATAATCGATGTTTTTATCATATAATGGAAAAAGGAAATCAACTCCTTTGTGTATAAACTGGAGTTAGACCATTATTTCAGGGGTTTTTTTTGTTTTGTTTTTTTTTGCCATTTAGATTTTTACTACCAGAGAATGTTTGATGTGATGGACGAACTCACTGAACTTAAATATATACCTTTTTAGCTTATGGGTTATTATTTTTAAAATATTTTACTGTAAATTATTTAAAATAATATAACTTTAATTAAAATAATATTGCAATTGAGTAATTTTGTATTATATATAATTTCTTATCATAGAACATTAAAGAGTAATTATGCTAATATTAATTTTTGATTTAACTTTAAAATCGTTTAAAATAATGCGTATGCCCAAGTACATATTTTTACCGTATTATTTGCTTCAACTTTCCAGACTATCGTGGATAAAGTGTACAAAATGCATATTGTCATGAAGCAAGTAATTCATAAATTATCTCACCTTCTTTGTCTTATTGAATTTACAGGCCGATGTCATTATTTTCTGGACTTGAGGTGGCCTTGCAATCAATGGTAAATTGGACATTAACTCAATTTATGTCTGATTGCTAGTTCAAATATGTTAAATTTGTATAAATAATTTTATGTATATTATATGCACCTCATGTATATTTATGTATATTATATGCATCATTATATTTTAGAACCAACCGAATGCGACTGCAATAAACAGACATACTTTAACTATTCATTTTCTTCTCATGAATCATTAGATTCTATCTTCTGTGTGAAACGGCAACAAAAAGAAAATTGTAAAATCAGTGTCTATTCTGTTTTTCCAAAATAATCAATGCACGCTGTTTTTTAAGAATATTCTTTCACTTTCTCGTTTATAGTGATATACAAAGAGATATTATAATAGTAAAAAAAGCTTCAAGTCCAGAATTTGATGAATCTCCACATTTCAGAATTCCTTGAATCCAAAAAAACAAAGTTTTGAAATTATATATGTTTGAGAACATGATACACAAACACGCTTTGAAATAGACATTTGAAATTTAATATGTCATCTTTATGCTAAAGTTGTATCAGGTTTCGAGTGAAATCCATTCAGCAGAAGGTTATTGTCTCAAGAGTACTTGAGAGTGGTAAGATTAGAGTGAATGTATTAATGACGTTAGATTGGGAGAAAGTTTCTTCGTCTCAATATTATGTAATGGAATAAATAGTTTCAGAGCTCTTTCAGCAACAAAGTTTTTTTTTCTATACCAGATTTATTAGATCAAAATTGTCACACATTATAAAATAATAAAAATTTGGAATATTTAACAGAAAATTTTAATAAGACGTGGTGATCTGCATTTTTGAATTGGTTTGTATGAAAAAAATGATAAATACAACTAAAATTCTTAAATTAAAAAAAAACAATCGATAATTAAATTGTGAATTATTATTAAACTTTAAGAATAGGAATAATTTTGCTTAAAGATTATTATACGCATATTCGTTTAAAAAATATTACTTCAAATAATTGTGTTTAAATAGTAATATATCGGGGGAAATGCATTTGTATATTCAAGATCTTATCCCAACTCTCCAGAAATTGATTCGTGAACTACTGCGGATCACCTCCCACAGTTTCGGAACCCTTGCAATAAAATATGGAAGTGGGAGCACAAAAGACAGGTGGGCGCATGGATCAGTTTACTAATGAATTAATTAAAAGGAAAGGAGCATCGAATAAAATGTTAATGGCGCAGATTTAAAGAAATACAAAATAATAATAACTCAACAAATCAGTTACCTAAATACAAAATGCAAAGTGTGTAGATAGCCAATTCTTTGAATACTTACATTAAGTACTCCAAAAAAATTTGTGTTGCTACTGTTACGTTTCCGCAATAACGGAATCGTCTTCTGAGCTGCTATCATAATTTGAAAAAGTGACTTGATAATGAAAATAGTGGCCCAGGGTCTTGGTGAGGGAAGTGAAAATTTTAGAAAATAAGAGTTATGGCTCTGATTTTAATAAGAAACGAGATCTAAAGATTCACCAGTAAAATCCCATGCCCTATAAAAATATATATAAATGCAAAAGGTTCAAGCGATTCACTCGATTTTTTTATGTAAAGTATTTGTTGCGAAGCGAGCACTCTAGCTTGGACTTTGCAATTGCAGTTTTCTGATTAACAATTTTCAGTTCTCTTGCATTATGAATTTTTAGAAGCTTTGCTCTTTGTGAGTGCCCTTTTGTTATCTACTATATTTCTATTTCGTAGTATTTATTATTGCGCTCTTCTTGCCAAGGCTTCGTCTTTTCTTGAGTACTAAAGAGCCATTTGACATTTATCAATGCTTTTGACTTCTGTTACCATAGACCTATCGGACGAACTTCGTGATAATACTAACTCTTATTTACCATAATTGTATCAGTTACTCACGCCTTAGTCTTTATGTACAACTTATGTTTCCCATTCCATTCTCTATTTTTAAAAAAGTGTCATGCTTCAATGTGTCAACTATCCATAAAGTTTGGAACTGTCATTCAGAATGCTTGTAAAGTAATTTGAATAACTTAAACATTTCACGAATGCATTTTGCATTCGTTTCAGTATTTTATTTTCTGTATTTGATAGACAAACTGTAAAATGGTATATCTTTTTTATGAACTTTCATGCTTTCTATTTTTTTTTTCTTTCACAGATTACCTGAATTCGAACAAAGTGACTTGGGTTTTTGCCAACATTACCGCGGTGTGGCGTGTTCGCAACTGATAGGAAACAGAACGGTTTATGTTAAAGCATCGATGACTCTCAACCAGATGGAAGAGAAATTGGCTGCTATACTCACCATTTTGGCGACAGGAAAGGTGAGCTAATTTATAAAAAAAACAGTTGGGTTCGTTTCGTAGACTACATTTTCTTATTCAAATTAATATTACAAGAACTATTAATTTTAATAAACATACTTATAAATTTTGTAATTCTGTATGCATATATAATAACTATTTCTAGGGCCGTGGAAAGTATGCTTCCCACCAAATTTATCAATCTTTGTATGAAATTATGTAGGTTGGCATAAGTTCTGACAAATTTTTTTAGTAAGTCAGAAACTTAGATGCTTCAGTTCTTTACCTCAGACAAAATGATGTCTTGACTTGTTACTTAATTATTAATTAACCAAATTAAATTTATCTAATAAGGTAAAGGAATCCCATTTCTTATTCTAATTTCAAGCCTAAAAATATTTTAACATAATATTAGAAAAAATGGCCATTTAAAGGGTTAAGATATAAATACGTCAAATGCTTTTTAAAAAACTTTAAAACTTTTCTAAAAATTATAAATGATAAATTAGTTTTAAAAATAAAAAAAATTGTAATTGTGAACATTTTGTACTTTCTAGATGCAGTATTTATTTTTTTAATCTTTTTTCTTATCTTTTCAATATTATCATGTAAAAAGGCATTTAAAACAAAACTGTGTATGATTCTAAAATTTCATTTAAAATCTAATATTTTAGAAATATTTTCATGTGCACGCACAAAATTTTAATATAGATTTTGTGATTTTTAAAACTGAAATTGACTTTTTCGTTAGACATTTAAAGAAAAACCATGCGAAAGGTATTTTCGGATCCGAATTTTACGGTCCTTGTGTTGTTTTTCCAATCCCGTTCCATGATCTCAATGAAAGTAAACAAACCGATGATTCGAACCCGACCTTTTTGCGAGTTTCGTGTTTTGTGGTTGGCAGCAATCGCAATGCAAATCAAGCGACTATTTTTAATTTCGGCTCGTGTCGCAGTTTTTAGAGAAGAGAAGGATATGGAATATCGGAAATGTGTTTTTTGGCTCTAAGATAGAGAGAGCGTCGACTGGTTGGCTGTGCAACTGGATGTTGTTTCAACATTTTAACTATGCCGATTAGTTATTTTAGACGGTTCGAATCTGAGGTCTGGTAATGGTGATTTAAGTTTTTATTATTCAACTTATTATTCTGATTGCTCCAGTTACGAGCACAGTGACTTTGTTCTTGATTTTTAATAAAAGTCATTTTTGAGAAACTGTTTTCATCTTTATGCCTTCTCGACACAAAAATTTCACTGCTTGCTTTGCTAAAGTTTGGGTTAGTTTACCCTAAAGTATAACAGAGTTGATTCAGTTTTATTTTTATTTTAACAGAAATCTTTATTATAAGTTTTATAATGTTTTTGAAAATTAAGGCACTTGATAGCATTTGAAATACGTTTAAATCGAAAAAGAGCGTTGTGAAATAAAACCATTGAAAAAATATTTATTTATCTGAAACATTCAATATTCATTTTATCCAACAATACGTTTTATAATGCTATTTAAGTCCCTTACCTCTTGGCTATTTCAATCGTATATAAGCATATATTTGGGAGATGTGCTTTTAATAAATTCTTATTTTGATCATTTTATTTCCTTGCTTATTTCGAAGTCCATCATTCTCTTAATAAGAAAAAGAAAATGAAACTGAGTATTGCATTTTATATATGATCTAAAGTTTCATTATTAACACTATTTCATTTCAAACCTCCAACGAATTTTTTAAGGATTATGCCATTATGACTATGTTTTAAAAAATACATGAACAACAACATTTTAGACCAGAAAATTTGAATGTATTCAGAATAATATTGACAAGCATCCGTTATCAGGAAGTTATAAAGAATATTTCTCGTATAGGACTTTACTAATTCAGACCAAATCATTGTCACTGGATAACTATTACCCGAAAACAGGCAAACATTTAAACTCAAATATAAGCAGATACTTCCAATAGGGCTAACGTTGAAAATGTGATTCTGTGGCGCATAAATTTCTGCATATTGCCATTTCTGCTTACTTTTATACGATTTTTTGCGTTTGGGAGGCAATGTGTTTGATTTTCTATCTATTATACACTGATCGCAACATTTGTCAACACTGACGACTGCCCTTCCTGTAGTTTTGTCCCATAAAATATATTAAATAAACTTAATAGTTTTCTTTTGTTTCTTTTCTGTCATTATTGATTTTTATCGTTTCAGGTTAATTGAGCGACAATTGCGTTTATGCACAATAATCGCTGTTTCTCTTAGCTTGAGTCACGACCATGCATTTCATTACATAGAAATTTCTAATTGTCTAAATATTAGCATAAGATATTGTGCGGCATCTTCACGATGTTGTTTGACATTTTGAATGCCTGCCAATACCGTGTAAATATCATAACAGTGTTGTTTGCGCTAATAGGGGTTTCACCAAGCTTATGAAACTTTTTTGGAGAAATATACCGAGATATATGGATATTTTTTATTTGAAAACATTCAAAATCTAAACTAGTTGCCATCTTTTCTATCTAAATAATGAATTTTTTTATTTTGTAGGAGATGAGCCCGGAATGTCACAAGTACGCTGTACCATTCTTTTGCTACGTCATGTTTCCACCTTGCGACGACACCATTCCATATCCGGTTCCCAGACATGTATGCCGTGACGACTGCGACACTCTCGAGGCATCCACCTGCAAGCATGAAATGACGACAGCAAGGAAACACCCCCTGCTGGCCAATCAGGACCTTGTTCCAGATTGTGAAGAGTTGCCGTCTCCAAATCTTCAAGAACCTTCTGGGACTTTCGTTGTTGGAAAAGACCACCAAGGGAGTTGTATCAGCCTGAGTGTTCCACGAGTCATTCAAGTTGATCACGGTAAGGATTCTTTCCGTTATAAGAATTATGTTCGAATTTATATTCGAGAAATTTGTGCACATTTTTCTGTTACTTTCAGAATAATAGAGCTTAATATTAGCAGTTTAACTTTGATTGGAAATGGTACGATTTTAAAGGAAAAAGATCAGCAAATATACTTCTAGGAACAACTTGGAAATCAGTTTCTGATTAAAATGCAATTATATTTATCCAACATTATAAAATTAGCACTTAACTGGAATTCTCATAGATGAGAATATAATGACAAGCATATATTAAATCTTTAAAATTTTAATTCACTACGATTTGAAATATCTCTGCAAAAATTGTATGCCATGTCATTCTTATACAAGAATATTCTGTCTGATATAGGTATTGTAGTCTAATTTGAATTGGACACTCCTATTTATTCCACAAATATTGAGCTGTTGGATTGACCTATTTCAAACCTGGTCTCACAGAGCATATAACATCGAATTCAAAATTCTAGAATGAACTGGAATGAATCTGAACTAGATCACAATATTTCAAATCAGTGGCAGAGCTTATAAGATCGAATTTAACATTCTCATTCATTCAACAATTCATTCAACAATTCATTCATTCAACAAGATTCAAAATGGCCTGCTCAGAGTTCTGCTCTCATAAAAAATCATATAATATCGAATTCGAACTTCTAGAATGAACTGGAGCAAATTTAAACTAGACTCCAATATTTTAGATCAGTGGCTTAGAATACAGAAGTTGAAATTCGACATTGTTTGCTCATTCCAGGAATGTTGAAGAATTGAATTAATCTGCTTAGAGACTTGGTGTAAATCGTTTAGAGAATATGACGTCAAATTGAACTTCTGGGCCACAATATTTCAAACCAGTAACAGAGCTTATGAGTTTTCTTTTAAAAAACTGCGTGCACTTAATAAAGAAACATTAAAAGTAATATAATGTTATGGATTTCACCGGGTTCGCTTTGTAGTGAGTGTATGATCTGGAAACACAATCAGCAGCCCTCAGTGGAAAAAAAACGACGTTTATTTAACACGAAGACACTAACACAAAGACGACAAATATTTACGGCCGTGATGAACACAGGACAACACACAGCAGCACACTACTGCAGACAATAGCCCACAAGTAGTAATCGACCACAGCACACAAAGCGGCCAAACAGAATCCAGCAGCAGAAGAGATCCACTCTACGGTCTCTCTAACGGCTAAATTTCTCACTGTCTTCTCGCCTTAGCTACCGACTCACTAATTCTTACAAATGGCTACTACACACGACACGACGCTGCTTCCATTGTAGACAACAGGACTCGACAGACAGCAATTTGGCACTCACCCCACACAACGCTGGCACTTCACCGTTGCTTCGCTACTCTCTGGAAGATTCTTTACTTGTCTACGACCACGCTTCAATTCACCACACTTGCAGCTTGAGAGTGCCGTCCTTTTATAGTTCCCAGGAGGCGAGCCGAGAAATTTCTCTCAGTTCCTATTGGTCAGTTCGTTAAAATTCTCAAAGTTTCCATCATTATCCATTTTGTTGCCAAAGCCACCAAATTCGTCGCCAAGTCGCCAGATGGTCACCAAGTTTGTCGCCAAGCTTTGAGGTCACTGACGCGGTACTCTATCAGCACTTATAGGGCTGATCGTACGACGGTCTTTCTTACCATGACACTATTCGTGCTGGGAAGTAAATCTGCAAGTTTGTAACAATAATAAAGTTAATTGCTAGTCAAGTATTAATTGTAATTAATTGTTAAGTTAAATATTTGTTGAGGCCAGCTGTTATTCTTCATAAATAAAAGCTGATTTCGCGGCAAAAGTTTGTAGGATTTCATACTAGTCGCAATTGGCTACCAATATTCCAGGTTGGCTTTGAATATTAGTTTAATTTCTTATGCGTATTAAAAGATTCTTCTAAAAATATTCTTAAATATCAAGTTGTGTGAGATATCAAATCCATGTTGTTTTAATAATCTTGCACCAACGTTGTTCTGAGTGTATTTGAACCATTTTAAAAGAGTCAAGTCCCATCAGTTGACAATGATATTGAAGACAAAACCTTCTGTTTACACCATTTGTTATTACTCAGATATTGTACCCTGTTTCCTAAGTTTGCAAGAATGAAATAATATCACGTAATTTAAATGGATGAAATTAAATTTTAATGGAATGGCATTGAATTTGAATGCTTATAGGAAATTAACACATCAGATTATGATTGAACTTTTTTTTAACAAACATATACCTGCATGCACTTAAAATGTATAAAATAAGAAATATCTCTTTATTTCTTTCAATATGTAGTAAAGACATGATTTCCCTCACTTTTGCGATAAACGTTTAGCTATAACACGAAGTAATTGCTTTCGATGTTATAAAGAATTAGATAAGAATTATTTTTATAATGCGTACTAACACTACACATAATATACAAGTAGTGACTTTAAAATCATTACTTGAAAAATGAATTTGCATTAATCGCCTTAAATTTGAAATAATCACATGATTATTAACCTTTTTGCGCTATGAAAAGTAGTCCGATGCATGATTATTCCCTAGACGCAAGGATTTGCTTATGGCACCGAAATCTAAATATATGTAATCGTTTTAAGTTGAATTTTCCCAAAAAATGAATCTACATCTTCTTACTGCTCTGTAGGTATTTGTATCAATCACAATTTAAAAAGAAATAAATAAAACATAAAAAAAAGATGCACCGTCTTGAAAGGTGTTTGAGAGGAGACATCCGGTGCAAAGGGTTAAAATTTCGGTTAGATAAGGGTTGCCCAAATGTATAAGAGACACTTGCAATTGCATCAGAATAACTGCAGCTACAGAATCGTCACAGAACAAGGATATAAAGGGTGGTAGGAGGTGTGCATTGCATTTGGGGTTCAATAGCGAAAGCTGTTCGTGGTTGAGGAAATTGATCAAAAGTGAAATTGTGGTATATATGAATGTGTCCGGATCGGAACAGCGCGTGATAGCACGGCATCTGATTCTTCGATTGACGTGGACCACTCTTGCTTTATGTCCTTCCCCAAGGGAGCATTATCAATTCAACATTATACTGCAGTACTCTGACGAAACTACTGAACGTAATCTAAAGCAGACGATCAAGCCTTTTCACACAAGTGATCCTTCTCCATGACAATGCCCGCCCACATGTCTCCTTTGAAACCCAGACACCTTAAAAAATTTCATTGGGAAGTAATGGAACACCCGCCATACAGTCCTTATTTGTCCCCCTGTGATTTTCACATCTTTGGTCCTTTTAAGAGAGCATTTTTGGGGACACGTTTCTATTCGGACTACGAAGTGAAGGAAGCTGTGCAGGAGTTCCTCAAGAATCAACCACTATTTTTTCTACAGTGAAGGTCTAAACCTAACCTAAGGTCCTACCTAAATGATGGGACCTGTGTTACAACGCCTATGGTGATTTTTTTATTTCCAATAAAGATATTATTTTCATTCCATTTGTCCATTTTTCATTTGGGCAACCATTATACATTTTTTATATGCATACGTCGTCTTACACAAATCCATTAAAAAATGCATAAACGAACCTTTTCTGCATTTTGCTATCATAACTAATTATAAAATATGATTATCTACAGTTATTTTAAATATATGTATAATTTTAAATAATAAAAAATTCGTAATGCATAAAAATCTTTCTTTTTAAAAAAAAACAAAAGATTCGTCATCTAAAAGTTACTCCGTCAAATATAGCAACTGAGCTATAAATAAAACTGCTGCCAAAACTGAGATAAGAAAAATAGATTCATTATTTCCCTGTTAAAAGTAACAAGAAAAGTGCCGTGAAGGAGAAATGAAATGTTTTCATTAAGTAAAAATAGCGAACGAAAAAGATTATACGTCGTCTTTGAAAACAATCCAACGTATTTGTATCTTGTTTTTTCTTTCCATTTAGTGAATCTTCGGAAGAAAATTAAAATGAATCAGAAAGTATTCGAAAGAATTGTTCGACTGAAGTTTTAATCGAAGAATTTTTATAGCATGGAATATTCGTCAGAATGAAAGTCGGAAAATGAACAAAACGAAAAAAAGAAAAAGAAAAAAAAAGAACAGAACAGAATGAAGAAATAATTCATTTGAGAATTCGTTGACTCAGTTAATACAATGCGAACAAATTGGAATAAAAATGTCGTCTGCCGAATTTTGAATACCCTAAAGATAGTCAAATTACTATCAATTAAAAAGGGAAATTACTTGATATTTGTTCGAGAAAGTGATTTTTTTTTATTTGGTGGGAATTCAAAATATTTTATTTTTTTTACTTCATCAATACTATTTCCGTTAAAGTGATGACGTGAAATCTTTTCTTGTCTTCTTCGTCTTCAAACACTTGATTTAAATAAAAGTAGCGTACTATGTTCCAAGGTATCTTTTGCCAAGATCTTATTATTCTCTGCATTCCTAGTCAAACAAATCGCCATTTTTTTTATTCATTCGCTTTCATTTTCTTTGTTCGTTCGTAAATGCTAAATGAGAGGTTTGTTAACTTCTTCATTTGTATGCAAATGATTTAGTTTTTCATTCCTTGGATTCATTTCAAATTCTTTTGTACTTTTGTGTTGAATTTAATGGTGGCCTTCTGGAAAGGGGGGTTTCAGCACACAACACCAATACACGGCCCAATTATTTCTCTATTATCTCTGTATTCGTGGGGACTTAACTTTGACACACAAGTGCTAATTATCTTCCAAGTCTGTGATTGAGGAAGATTTGAGCCGTGGCTACAAAAAGGTAATGAGAAATGAAACTTTTTTTTCTTTCTCTCGATCCTTTCTCTTTATTTCGTTCGTTTGAATTCTCGCTTAGAATTCTGACAGTATCAAGTTATAAAATGAATCGCGATGTTATAATTTATTCAAAACTGGTTCGCCGCACAAGGATTTTGTGTATGCAGTTTCAATTAGAATTGGTTATGCTTTTGGGATTTCTTCCATTCAGATGGTAATGACTCAATGATTAGATAGAAATCCGAATTCGGAAGGAAAAAAATGAATTAATTCATATTCAACATTAAATTATAGCCCGTAAAGGATGCAAGGCAGAATTTGCAAAGATATATTTCAGCAAGTATTTCTGGTTTAAGAGTTAATATCGAAATACAAAACATTTTAATAAGTTTGTTCTGTATTTCTTTTGAAATTTATTAGCTTGAGGGTTTCGAATGTTTCCATGAATGATGTCATAATTGTTAAACAAGAAACTACAAGAAAAAGGAATTGAATAAAAATTTATCACATTAAATTTCGACTTTCTCCTTATTTATTGTCAAATACAAATCTTTAAAATAAAATTTTGTGTTTGAAAAAAATAATAATAATAATAAATAAATAAATAATAAAAACAAGAAATTGGTCCTAGATTTGGTTGAACATCTGATTGTTCTGAATCCTAAAATACAGAGTGTTTATAAATCCATATCCCAACTTTGAAGGACTATTAAAGGAAAATAAAACAAAATATAACTTTTTGTTCGTCAGAAATTACAAATAATTATTGAAATTTTAAAGTTAACACATTTATAAGAGTTCACTATAAACCCCTTCAAAAAAGGGAATAATATCAAAATGATACAATAGCTCATCCCCTGCATTCTCAACATTTCTATGATGCTTTTATATTATTTGAAAGTTTATAGTATATAAATGTTAAGTTCTTGAAGGTCAGTTAGTAGAAGTGAAGCAAATATTGCCAGATGCACATATTTGCATTCTTTCAAAGCTTCACACCAACATGCAAAAAAAAAAAAAAAAAGGTTAAGTTATTATAGAGATTCGATATCCTTCACATAATTGAAGGGGTTCATACTGAACAGTTATAATTGTGTTAAATGTAAACTTCCCGTGGTTATTCTTGCTTTTCGATAAATAACAAGCCTATACTTTATTTTGTTTTTTAACAGACCTGCAAAGGGATATTCATTTATAATAACCTTGTACATTTTTAGAATATTTTTATCTGTTTATTTCTTGATATATACAGTAATTTAAAATTCTACGAGTTAGGCGAATTAATTTTGGTAAGCAACATTTTACATTAAAATGGAAAAGTTCTTATCAATATTCTTCCGAGATCTATCAATGGGAGTTATATTTATCTGGCTGCCCTAATGAGTATATGTGAATTTAATGAATGAAAAACGTGTTAAGCTATATATAAATGATAAATGTGTATTCGAATATAATAGTAGGGATAATATCAAAATCTGAATGAAATCCGCCGACAGATTGACTATATGTTACCCTTTGATATAAATGAGATGACTAAAAAAAAGATTATGATTATGATTTTACACCATAATTGTATTTTATAAAATATATCTATTGTGCTTATGAATTTAAAGCATTCAAGAGCAGATTTATATTTTGTTGTTTATTAGTGTCTTTAAAACCCCAACAAGTTAAATACAGGAAAATTACTACATAGTATTGAAAGCAAAAATTTAAAATTAAAGATAACTTGATAAAACTTCTGCACATATATTTTTAGGTTTTGTTGCTCACCAACACATGGTTTTGTTGAACCTTTTGGTGCTCACTAGAGCACGGTTTTGTTGGAGTTTTTGGTGTACACCAACACATGGTATTTTCGGAGCTTTTGCTGCTTTCCAACACTCATTTGGTTAAAAATTCTATTTACTATTCTGATGACAAAATTTAATTCTGAATTCTGAACTTAATTTTTTTGTAAATGTGTACGTGTTTAAGCACACGGATGGAAAAACAAATAGACTTGGCGGATACATCCTTAATTAGATACGAGAAAATAAAATGCAGTTTCAATTCCATTCTAATTTTTTTTATTCCGTTTCAGTGTCTTTTTAAACTTCAAATTTCTGCCCTAGTCCTCTTTCGGGAATTGTATTCGATTTCTACGATGCATGAAAAGAAATTATGGAATCAAAATTAAACAAGCAAAAAAAAAAAAAAAAAACGTAATTCTTCTTTGACCAAGAATTATCTGCATCCGTTTTAATGTGCTACTCTTGTTAATTTTATTGTTTATCTCAAACTTCATCCAAACACATTACGTGTCACGTGCCAATAACGAATCCATGTCAAATCAAAGCAATGAAGAAAACCATGCAGATAAAGCAATGACTACATTCCAATTTCTATTTTATTTATCATACACCAATAAGAGAAATACCACAGATTTGGAGATCAGAAACTTAAGTTTTGTTTATTGATTTTCACTTTCCCGTTTGCTGCCGTCATTTACCTGTGTGAATAGGATTAGATTATCACTTCTTTGCTATATCTTACAAGTAACAGAGAAGTCGTCACCGACTTAGAAAATAGTCGGGAATTACAACAGATTCACTTAACAATTAATTTGTTGAGGCTGTGGTGTCGAGTTACTTCTATTTCCATGAGGGGCTGCACCATGGTCATGATGGAGATTAAAATTTAGGCTTAGGTATTGCTTCCGTTGATGATCATTCAATTAAACCTGGACGCCTAGGCACAGAGGAGATTACCGTACAGTATTGCAGAAAGTGCGACATCATATTGGAAATCTTATAATTTGACCATAATGCAAAGTCGAATTATCGAAATCGACAAAGCCCTCATATGTAACCATATTATTTATGTAGGTTAGGTTAAAAACTGCATAAGAATTTCGGTTTATTTCGATGGATAGGCTGAAAAAAATACTTAGTCATTAAGTCAGTAAAAGTCAGTATTAAGGAGAAAAAAATTATAAGAAATTAATTGTCTATTTCGAAATATCACATAATGGTAGTTTTTTGAATTTCATTCATGTGTAGTTATTTTATTTTTAAAATTTATTTCCAATTACATGGCGGCTACAACAGTAATAATATATAGCAACAATAAGGCAAAATGTTTATATAATATGCTAATGTATGTGATATAGAAATCAGCCTTATTACTTATTGTTGAATTGTCAACAGTCATATGTAACAAACCATCATATGAAAGTTATAGATTACTTCGATGAAATAGTCTCTTATACAATTATTATTGAAAATTCTTAAAAATATATTATAAAAATGTTTACAAAAGGTTTCTCGGCGTCACCAAAGCCTTTATTCAGTAAGAGAAATGAAATGTAAACAAAATCAATTTCTGTTGCCAACAGAAAAATTAATTCAGTGCAAATTAGGCTAAACCTCTTCCTGATAGGGAATCGCTATATCATGTATCATTAAAATATAAAATCCGTCATTTCATGCAATGTATTATTTCGCGAAATAGTCATGAAATAATAAAATTATGCACTTTAAATAATAACATAAACATACTTTAATTTGCACGAGCAATAATTATTTGCAGACAGATTTCACTCAAGTATTTGTCTTATTAAAAAAAAAACCCTTTGATACTTAAAAAATATATATTCAACTTTTTTGAACTTTTGAAAAATATATTCAATATTAATAAATTAATTGATAGAATAATCAGAATTCTAAACGAACAAGCTGACCCGTGAAAATTGTACAAAAAAAAAATTTCAATAGTTGAAATACTTGTTTTCTAAATATTAAAATGGTTTTAAAATATTTCCTTTTCTTTTTCTTTAATAATACGCTGTTAAATACTGAAGAAGAAAGTAATCATTTCAATTGATTTCAAGTTAAAATTGGAATTTTGAAAATTATTTTCTTGGTGAGCATTATTTATTAAGCGAGAAATAACTTCATAGCTAATTTGAGAGCTCTAGGTCAAACTATCTACACAATAAATCGATTAGAATTATTTTTTACATTAAATATATCTCATAATTTAATTGAATTTAAAGATATTGTACCACCCAGTAAATATTATCATTTTAAAATTCAAGATAGAGTTTGGAACGAAAACCCTTTTTATCAACAATTTACTAAAGGAATAAAATATATTAAAATTAAAACAATATGATAAATTCAGAAACATTTAAAAAGATAGAAAACGTTAAAATCTGATACCGACTCTAAGTAAAACGCAGGAAAATGTTAAATTTTCAAAGTGGAAATTCATAATTTCTAGAAATTCAAATACCAGAGAAACTATTTTAAAGAATGAATAGTTTTTTAAAATATAAACAAACGTTGCCAAAAATAAATAACAAAAATCAATCACCGAAGGCGAAAGTATACTTTTAAGATAAATAACCTTTCATTTTTTTTTCCTACGACTGCTAGGAGTTCTTTAATTCATTATTTTATTTTTCCGAAGTTGTGGCAACAAAATAAAAATTTAAATGATATAATCTGAAGTCTTACAAGAGAGAAAATATTTGCTTCTTTATTAATAACATTTATTCTTTCAAATGAAAGAAGATACTTTTACCCGAGAATAAAAATGAATAATTCGGAAAATGTTACAGTTTGGTTATCAAATATTTATTCCCTCGTCTGTAAAGGTTTTAATATGTTTACTTATAAAAAAAGGGATTTTGTCTGAATATATGATATTTAAATATTCTAAAATTACTTCGGTTTATTTATCATTGAAGGCCCCAAAGTCAAATTCCATTTTTGAGAAAAATCCAGGAAATTAGAATTATTCTTATTGATGGAAAGGATATTCTGAATATGTTAACATTCATTCCATGAAATTGAAGAGTGTCAGTTCTTTTGATTAATTAAACTAGATTTAAAATTGCTTCATAAATTATTTAAAATATTTCTAATTTACTTATTGAACTCATTAAAAATTCCTTTTAATACCTCTACAAAATCCAAATTTAAATAATATTGGATGTTATTTTATTCTAATTAAAATTAAAATTTTTATTTGAATCGTGTTAAAGAATTCCTCTTTTATTAACATCACACTTAGCTTAAACATTTTAAAAGAATTTATAGCATTTGCGCGCATTCTGAAGTGCATTCATTAATTAAGCCTATTAAAATGTCCTTCTGCTAACCATCGTTTACAACATTTACCTGAAATGAACGAATTGACATTTGCGTACAATGCCAAATATATGTAAAGGTGATATCCAGTGAAATGTTGCCTTGTTACCATCGTATTCTGTTTTTACTATTATTGGAAACAAATGCCTCATTCCAATCAAAAGTAAAGGATTCATTTAAACCATGCTAAAGTATTAATATGTTTCAAAAAATATTATTAGTGAAGGTGTAGTGAAATATTTCTCTGTTATTATCATTATGAGTAAAGATCGTAGAACATTTGCACACATTCTCTAATTCATTCAACTGTCAAATCCTTTTAAAATGTTACTTTGTTATCATTATTAATAGCATTAATATCATTATTAATATTCCATTATCAAAGTTGTCAATTTATGAAACAAATGAATCATTTTAATCAAAAGTAAAACATTATTTAAACCAAGCTTATACTTTACTCTTTTATTTTCATCATATTTACCACATATAGTTGAAGAGTATGTATAGCACATTGAACACATTGTTGAAGGTTCATTCAACAATAAAGCTTTATTAAAATGCTTTTCATGTTATCACCGCCATTACATGAATAAAACGTGTGGCATTGTGCCAGGTGTCTTATCGTACAAGTTATTCTTTTATCATTAATATCAGTTTTTCCATTAGTCGAAAAGAATGTGTCATATTTTATCACTTCTCGTATTTTCCCAGGGAAATCGGTAACTGGGCATTCAGGTTTATTCGTAAAATGAATGATTCCAGTGCTTTAAACTTGCAGTATGTGAACAAATACGGCGAATCTATGAAGTAACCCAGTTTCGAAACCGCGAAAATCCAATCCCAAAACACCCAACAGATTGTTTTCCCGTACATAGCATCTTTTTTTTTTTTTTTCTCGATCCCGATGAAAATATATGGCTGACCGTTTGTATAAAAAAAAACTTATTGGTGTAATGACCTCGGCGTATTGAACGGGCACTAGATGAATGTATGCAACGTATCTGTTTTACAGCTAACTTATAGAGCTGAGCCTTCTGGTATGAAAGCATGGAAGCCGGGTCAAGTTTCTGTGGCGCCACTGTTAGAAAATTTCAATATCTTCATATTGTAAACTAGCTTGTTTTCGAGAATACTGATAATGCTTAGTTTCAATTAAAACTCTTATACATAACTTATTCCCTTAACAAAGTATGTTTAAGCATTCAGATTCTGATATATATAAACTCGGGCAAATTTAATAGACCTATTCAATTTATTGCGCGCATGTGCCGTCTTAATGAAGTCAACTCCCACGACATCCTAATGTCATTAAAAGCATAGCTATCCGAAAAATATATCATTCGATTACAATTTTTGGTAGCTCTAGGTCAAAAGGTCAGACCTGTAGAATACCAACATATATACATTCATCTTTATTATTAGTCTAGATAGGTATCTGAATGTTTCTATGAATATACATTTATAATCGGAAGGATCTCAAAAGAATAAAGAAATCACATTTTATTATAGAGACTGTTATTAATTAATGCTAGACACTGAATACCATGAAAGACACTTCTTATTAACACCAGCTTACTTGCAGATGCCACTTGCTTCGAAGGGAAAGGGGAGAACTACCGTGGTCCGGTGTCCCACACCCTATCTTCCCACCAATGTCAGAGCTGGAGCCCGATGATGGACAACGAAGAGGTCATGGGTGGACACAACTACTGCAGAAATCCTGGAGGTATTGAGATGCAGCCCTGGTGTTTCATTGCAGACCCGCACATTAAGAGAGAAATATGCGACATTCCACGTTGTGGTAGGTAGAAATGAATGCGATTTGACTGATTATTCAAGATGTTCTTAAACTTCGTGCTCGGTAGCTGAGACATTATTGGCCAATTCGATTAAATAATGTGAATAGACTTTTTTCTCTCGTAGTTCTGATTCCTTTCACTATATTCTTTTTTTAACTATTTAATGAATATTTTCACTGTATTCATTTAATTGATTAATCTTGTCTAATATTTTCTATACTTCTATATCTTAGAGTACGAAACTGATAAATATTGCTTAATGAGTATCGATTAAATTGCATTATTGTAGTTGAAAGTAACAAATAAGCAGTATCAAACAATTCGAACACAAATTCGATATTATTGGAATATTCTGGAAATTGTTTTATGCGTAGTAAAATTCAATGAGTATAATGCAACTTGATTTTAAAGTTGTACTATAATATTAATAATATTTTCAGATTCTTTGAGAAATGCAATTCATAACAGTACGATTATAAAGTGCACAAAAAGTCGTTAGAGAATAAACATAACTTGCGCATTACAAAAGTGTGATAATTAAAACATAAAAAAGTTTGAAAGACATCAAATGATATATACTCACGATTCGTTCTGGTACGAGATTAATTAATAAAATTTAAGAAAACAAATTATAAATTAGTAGCTTTATCTAAAACTGAGTAAAAGTAAGAGACCAATAGATAAATTGGTAGCGCTTTCTGAAAGTGACGTCACTTTATAGAAACGTCGAACAATCAGTTTTAAATTAGTTTGGGTCAATTTCTTCTCCACGTATACATTATGATTTATGTCTTTCTTTGTTTCAGCTGAATATTCTTGGTTGTACATCTTCCTGCCGTCTTTGGTGGCTGCCATTCTCATGGGTGTTCTCCTGGTACTTTGGTGCAAGAGACAGCGCAGGAAGACGTGCGCGTCCAAGTTGTCGCCACACAGTACCTCAGCGCAGCTCATCCCTATCCATCATCAAAGCTCCATACACTCGCACCCTCAACAGATCGAACTCCAAAAGTTCATGCCCAGAATTCCTCTTGGAATTCACGAAGTGTCGCCGCAATCCATTCACTTTCTACACGAGCTCGGAGATGGAATCTTTGGAAAAGTGTTCAGGTATTGGCAGTGTATTTGCTATTCGTAACTTGCCTATCTACGCTATTTTATATTATGATATGGATTGATTTGATATTTTTAACCTATTGAATTAAAATGGTTGACGGTAATTCTTTATAAGAAAAGATTTAAAGCTTTTTCTGAAGATGTATTTGATTACGATTCAATCATCTATAATTCTCTAATTTAATTTCGGATGATTTGGAGAATTCAGTTTTCAGTTAATGACGGAAAATTTATTTTCCAATGATTAGTTAGATTTAAAATTGGAATTCAAAGATGAAGACATTGATAAGCGCAGCAGAAATTGTAATTATCCCTTCCCTATGGGAATAC
>JAPMOR010015200.1:0-12600 GCA_026543865.1 Argiope aurantia | reverse complement strand
ATGAAAAGAAGACTAATTCAATAAGAATAATTTAAATTTTATATTAAAAACTGCTAATTAAAAAAATTGTTAAATTTTTTTAAAACTAAGTAAATACCATACAAAACGTTCTTGAATTGAATTTCTACGCTTTTCAATTCCATATATAAATATTTTTTAAAAAAAATTAAAAACAGTTATCCTTTGTATTTTATATTAAAACGTTTTTCTCAAATTCAGTTTCTGTCAAGTTTTGATTTCCGGCATATATTTCTATTGATAAAAGTAAAACATTTGAGCATAATTTTTCAGGAGTTTATCACTGAATTTATCATGCGTTTATAAATTATATAATTATCTCTTTATATCGAATAAATGAAAATAAATTATTAGCTATAGATTTCCGAGTCTTAAAATATAGAGAAATGCCATTTGCTTATGAAATATACATTTAAAAATATCACTGGTTTTAGAAGTCAAAATCTCCGAAATAATTTATAACACTTAATATGATAAGAAAAATCTGATCTTCAATGACAGTTACCTTACGCTTATACTCATAGAGAGATAGAAAATATAATATTACACGGTTCTAATTTCCTCTGAAGATCTTAGCCAACTTAAAGTTTACTTTTAAGGGTCGCATTTTCACTGGACAGAATATGTACTCTTACCTTCATGCTCGCAGAATCAATATTACGCACGTCATTACGTTTCTTATTAAAAACTTCACCATTCAAATGTTTGCTCTTATTACATAAAGATACATGTACCGCATTAAAGAAGTCAAATTATGTGCAGATCATATCCAATATTTTCCCCATATTGTCTTTTTCCTTCGATAAGTACATCAGAGAATCGGCCAATTTGGCCTATATCCTTTTCCCTAAATTATCGCTTAAATTAGTTTCTAATCATTAGAGCTAGGTATTAAACAGCAAAGAGGAGGCAATGATTTCCACCGATCTCTAACCTAGGGCAAAGACTTCTATACCCAATTATATAAGATATTCTTTTTTATTTGTGTGCAGGTCCAAGGATGATTAAAAGAAATGAATTTATCTCTCAAAATATTGGCTACTCCAGACCGCGATCGAGTCCATGCAGTATAAGGGGAGTCTACATCCGATGCCGAAAGGCAACTTGAAATGTAATAAAAGTGAAACCTTCCCCGAAGCTGGAAATGCAGATTTAAACACCTTCCTCTCAAAAATAACCGCACACGAATAGGGATATGAAATATTCAAGAAAAAATTTAAACGCCAATCAGAAAAATAAATACAAAAAAAACAGGTACACAATGTACTCAATATAATAGCATAAAACAATTATCACATATAAGACTGGTCATAGAATCAGTAAAGAAAAGTACAGAAAAAAGAATAAACTTACCAGTGCTGATCCAACAGAAGATGAAGAGCCAATAAACTGCTATACAAAGCAAAATTCAAAAGTCCACATGAAAACAAAGAAACAGCTGGCATCAATTGTTTAAACAATTCGGCATATTCCTAGAAGGAACGTACTTTACATTAAGTAGTTCAAGCCACGAAGGTACTAGAGAATGGCACCAGGAGGATAAACCCTACCGGAAACACCAGCACAGTAATCCAGGGCAATTACTGAAGGCATGCACAAAAGATGGAAACTATTAGGAAACCCAAGAGGCCATTAGAATCGGATTCAAAAATCTACATGGTTTCTTTGAAGGAACTCCAATTACAGCAAGTAGGGAATCTCTGCTGTTATGAGATCCAAAAATTGGTGCTCAGGAACCCATCCAAACAGGTTGGAAACTCCAGAAGTCTTGTTCAAATCCTATAGGCCAGGCTGGAAGAAAAGCTATCGTTGGTCCAGTCCAGAGAAGTGGAAATAAGATGGCAAGCTCTAGCGCGTTGAAAGATGAATCCGGCTTCTGGTAATAGCAGGCTAAAAACAACATTGAAGAGGTCGTTGATCACATTTTAGAAGCCAGAAATAAACAAAAGGAGCTAGAAGGCACTTGACACAAGAGAAAACACGAGAACGCAGTGAAAGGATCTTGAAATCATTTTAAATCTTATTGTTTCAAAGGTATTTCAGCAGAAAGGAAATTGTAGAATATCAATAAAGCATATACCTCGAATACAATAGGTGAGCATTTCCAGTAATTTCGAGCATGGCTGTAACCTTTAAGCATTAAAATTGTGTGTGCTTTTTATCTCAATTATGTTTTAAATAGCCATTTTACATGTTGAAGAAATAGAATATTTTAACTATATTACATACAACATTCACTGTTCTTCGACAGTTAGTTGTGCTTAGAAGGTGTTTATGACTGTTCTACTAAGAGGAGAGACGATTATATGGTATTTGAATAATGTTCCCTAATCACATGATATGTTCCATATCAATATTTTTAAAAGAAAAATAGAAATATACACACAATTACAATTTTCTTCCACAGAAATCTAATACAAACATGATTGCATATATGACCTGGAAGGCTTGGAACAAAATTTTCATAAAAGTAAGACTTCATTAAATATACATGTTTTCTATAGATATCCAAGGTTTTGTCTTGTATAATCCAAAAGATCGCTTTTGTAAAACAATAAAGTTTAAAAAAAAATTAAATTTCAGAACATGTGCAGCAAAATTAAAAAAAAAAATTCTTTAGACACCACCTTACAGATCAAAAGACAAGAATAATAAACTTGTTTTCGCTTCATTTTCTAACTAAATTAAGAAATCATTGCAATGGGCGGTAAGGAAACTTGGACCGTCCGCGTAGCTGGCAAGCATTCTGCTACTGAACAAAAGATGCTTCGAAAAAACGACTCTTCTTTAAAAGGATTAGATATTCTATATTCGCCTCTCCTTTCGACTACACACCTACGAATAAATAAACATTCATCTCATTGATCGGGAATCGAATATGAAAGTCTTGTATTGTAAGCGAGCACTCGACTACTAAATCACCAATGTCATAATATTGTAACTTTTCTTTAAAAGAATTTTCAATTTTATATTCCGTGTCATTTAGACAGCAGTCTAGAAACAAATTAAAAACACATTGCATCGAGTAAAAATAGAACCGAGATTAGTGACGTGGCAAGCGAGCATTCTGACAATTAACTGATGCTTAAATAAACGATTATCCTTTAAAAATAATATATGATCCACATTCTTTCTTCTTTTGATGTCATTCTTTAAATAAAGTAAAAATTCATATCATCGAGCTTAGGTCGCACATGTGGCTAGGCATTATAAAGGCATTATAAATTTTATATTTTGATTTTTTCAAACTTCATTTTTAATTGAATTAGGAGCTCAAAGCAATGGTCGTGAACCGAGCACTGGCCGATTACGTGGCAGCTGACTATTCTACTTCAGAACCAAAAATTCTTTATTAAAAATGAGTGTTCGTTGAAAGTGTTATAAATTCTGTATTCTGTATTTCTAGACTTCTTCCTTTAAACAACGCAAACACTTATTAAATCGGCTGGAAATCGAAAACTATATAGCAGACGAGAGCATTCCATCATTGAACGCCCGATACTTCGCTCAAACATCACTTCTTTAAAAGCGGTATAATTTCTATATTTTTTCCTTTTTATATATTTAATCTATGCAACGAAAAAAGCAAAAGCAAAGATCTTTGCATCGGCCGAGTATCAAAACCCGGCAGCGTACTTGGCAGGTGAGCCTTTTACCACTGAATCCCCAATGCTTCGCTGAAACGTTCATCCTTTAGAAGGGACATGATTTTTGTATTCTGCCTTTTTGCATATGTAATCTATAAACGAAAAAAGAAACTCGTTGCACCGGCCGGGAATCGAACCCGGACCACCCGACAACTCTACCGCTAAACCATCAATGCTTCGATGAAACGTCTTTCCTGTAAAAGAAACTTATTTTTTGCTTTCTGCCTTTTTGTATATTTAATATATATAAAGATAAAAATAACTCTTTGTATCAGCCGTAAATTTACCTTGACAGGCAGTGAGTCAGGTGAGTATTCTAACAGGTAATGAATGGTGCATCGAAAAAATGACTCGTCTTTAAAATCATTGTAAATTTTATAATATATGTTCTTCGTAAAGTAATAACCTATTCCTAAGGTCAGGAATAAATTTTTGACTGCCTGCTTTGTAAGAGATCATTCTGCCACTGAACAACGGCCGCTTCGAACAAAGGAGTTTTTTTTTTAAAGAAAAGTTATATGAATTCTACATTCTGTTTTCATTGGATTTCAATCCTGAAATAATTAAAGTTCTTCGGAATGGAAAGGAATCTAACGGAGGCCGTCCAACTGGCAGACAATAACTATTCCTGTGAATCGTCAATGCTTCAAAGAAACCATTCATCTCTGAAAGAATTAATTATAAATTATGTATTCTGTCTTTCTTAGACTTCACTTTACAAGTAATTCGAAAACTCCTTGCATTGGCTGCACACCGTTCTGGGACCACCCGTGTAGCAGAAAAACTTTCTACCATTGTACACCTGATATTTTGACCAAACCACTCTTCTTGAAAAGAAAATAAATTCTAAATTATGTGTTCTTTAGACTTAAATCTTTAAATAAACTGAAAATTCTATGTATCAGCCTGGAATTGAATTTGGACTGAATGAGCCTCCAGAAGGCATAGTCATCTACTAGTGAATCATGGATGCTTCGAAAAATCTATTTTACTTTTAAATCAGTATGATTTCTATATTATGTCGTCTTTTAAATTCATTCATTATTTAAATTAAAAATTCAGTCGTCCGTGAATCAAACTAGTACCATCGAAAAAGTGAGATGACAAGGTAACACTGAATTACAGATGCTTCGGAATAACAATTTTGTTCATAAAACACTGTAATTTTCTGTATTCTATTTTCCTTTCATTTAACTCTTTAGCATCTTGACTGCCATGATGGATCACAGGTGATCGGAGGGTCATATAAATTGCACAGTAAGAAATTCAACATGGCGGTCAAGATGTTAAATAAAGTAAAAACTCATTCCACAGCTGACAGAAATCAATCTCAACGTTCCCATGTCGGTGGCTAGCATTCTTCTATTGAACAACCGATATTCAGACGAATCACCATTTCTTTAAATTCAATAGAAATTATATATTCTATGTTGTTTAGAAAAGCAAAAACTCACAGCATCCTTTAGGAAACCCGAGTGGTCCAAGAGATAAGATTGCATTCTATCTTGGAGCCACCAATGATTTTTAAAAAGTACCCTTTCTTAGAAGCACTGTAAATTCTACGTTCTAATTTCTTAAGATTTCACTCTGTAGATTTTTTTTGCTTGAAAATAAAATAAAGAATAAAATTGAATTTTTAAAATGAATAATAAATTTTTAATAATATACTTAAAATAAATTTTTAATAAAAAAACTTTTTGTGTTTTTCGGGAAATGAAATACAGTACCGGCACAGGTTTGAAATATGATGTGGAAAATAAACCAAGGCCATCCGCGGAGTAGCAGAGTATTCATCTAGACAACTACCGATGCTTCGAAAAGATAGCTGTTCGTTAAAAGTGCTATGTGTTATGTATTCGGCCTTCTTTAAGTTTTACAAATAGATTAAATAACTTCTCATCGATAGGGAATCAATCTTGGGCGTCCAAGTCGAAGAACAGAAAGCTGCCACTGAACCACCAATGCTACCTATAAACTGTTCTTCTTTAAAAGCATTACAGATTATATGTTATGTGTTATTTAGACTACACTGTTCCAATGAAAAAAATATTATTGCATCAGCAGGGACTCAATCTTGAACGTCCACACTGAAGCAGAAGAATTCGCCACTGAACAACCAATACTACCTAGAAACTGTTCTTCTTTAAAAATATTGCAAATTCTATGTTCTTTAGACTTCATTTTTTCAATGAAATAAAACCTGATTGCATCGGCCGAAAAGGGAATCAGGCCTGGTTATAAATCTGGCAAATGGGAATTTTGTCATTGAACCCCTGATTCTGTGCAAAACGACTGTTTGATTTAAAGTGTTATATTTTATATATTGTATCATGTTTTATTTCAGTCAGTAAATAATTTAGAAACGCATCGCATCTATCGGATATCAGTCAACCATGTGGGACACGAGCATTCTATCACTGATTCACCAATGCTTTAAAGAAAGCCTTTTTTTAAAAACACTATATTTTATGCCATATATGACTTCACAAATGAAATAAATTAAAAATGTATCGCATTAGCCGTGAGATGAACTCCGGTTGTATGTCAGCATTTTACCACTGAACCGTCATTGATTTAAAAAAATAATAGTCTTCTTTAAATGTACTATAAATTCCATATTCTATTTTCTTTTGACTTGATTAAGTAATTTAAATATTCATTGCACTTACTGTGAATCGCAGACGAGCATTCCATGGCTGGACCCTTACTGCCTCGGAAAAAAATGATCATTCTTCAAAAGAACTATAAATTCTCAATTCTATCTTCTTTTGAATTTCCTTTATTAAATGAATTAGCATTCATTTTACTGGCCGGGAATCGTATTTTGGCGCATATTAAATATTTTTTCATTCATATAGATCATGGATGATTCTCCAACCATCTCTTTGATTCCCTCACCCACCATCATTTGTACAAGTGATGGTGTACAAATTTGTACAAATGAAAGTACATACGCATCATTTGTAATATAACTCACTAAGTTTTGTCATTAGTGATTTCATATATAACGTAATAATTATTTAGTATTTCGCACATATTTTGACAAAACTTAATACAGATTTTGCTTCCCATTTTACCTGGAATGTCAGTTTATGCAAGATAAGTTTCAAGTTTCATTTTTGTATGAAATTTACTCATTTTCTTCAAATTTAATTTTTATTAGCATCAATGATAAAGGATTATAAGAATGCGACTGTGGTATATAGAAATATGGAAAATAAATGAATACGAAGTGGAATTCAAGAAATCAAAGTTTATCTTCTGGAAAAAATTCCCTTTGCATTAATTTACAATTTTTTTAGTATATTTTGTCATATTTTCTATTTTATTTCTGTGCAAATGCTTCTTATAATACTTTTGGCTCGTGAATATGATTTTAATAAAAGAAGAAAGCCATCCAAAAATCTACTTAAGTCTAATTATAAAATATTTCTTAGTTTTAAGCATACTTCAATATATAATTTTATATATAATATTGTACAATCTCTTAATTCTGAGCAATTTTATCTTTAGATTATTTTTCGTCTATGATTCTTTTCTTTCGAGATTACTTACATTTAGATTATTCTTCAATCAAAGTAAGAGATTCAATCGGAATTGGATCTCTTACTTTGGATTGTTTCGCGATGATGGAACTTATGTGGTGGCAGCGGATGGCATAGTGATAAAATATTGCTCAGTTTTAAGCATACTTCAATGTATTATTTCATATATTTACATTGTGCTATCTCGTAACTCTGAGCAGTTTTTACCTTTAGATAGTTTTTCGTCGATAATTCTTTTCTTTAAGCATACTTCAATGTATCATTTCATATATTATATTGTGCAATTTTTTAATTCTGAGCAATTTAATCTTTAAATTATTTTTTGTCTATAATTCTTTTCTTTTGAGATTTCCTTTCTACATTTAGATTATTTTTCAATCTTTAATTTACTTCACAAAAATAACTTTTCTTTAGTTATTTAAGTACTTTATAGATCATATTCAACCAAGTTCAGAAAATATACTTTGTTACTGCTTGCCCAACATTAAACCCATGAAATTATTCTTGTTATAAAAAGTAAAGAATGGTGCGATAATCATGATTCTTGTCCTCACAACGGTGATTCAATGCATCCGGTAAACAGGAATGTATTTGGCTTTCAAAACTTATTACAACTATTCTTTAAAAAAGGATGTTAATAGACACAACCCTATAAGCATATATGATGTGGCTAAATTCGATTACTAAATCTCAATTAAATAATATCGCAGAAGTGCTTCAATGCCATATGCTATGTATTTTGTTCTCTTTAATAAGAATATTTTTAGTAATGACGAGTTTCTGTGTTCAGCTGTAACTGACTATTATTCGGATCAGAATCTATGATAGCGAATTTACAATGACTGAATCATGTATGAGATAGGGATGAATAATAGTCAATTTCAGCTGAACACAGAAACTCGTCATTAATAAAAATATTCTTATTAAAGAGAAAATAATACATAGCATATGGCATTGAAGCCCTTCTGCGATATTATTTAATTGATATTTAGTAATCGAATTTAGCCACATCATATATGCTTAAAGGGTGTGTCTAACATCCTTTTTTTAAATGAATAGTTGTAATAAGTTTTGAATGCCAAATACATTCCTCTTTACCAGATGCCTTGAATGATCGTTGTGAGGACAAGATTCATGATTATCGCTCCATTCTTTACTTTTTATAACAAGAATAACTTCATGTGTTTAATGTTGGTCAAGAAGTAACAAAGCATATTTTCTGAACTTGGTTGAATATGATCGATAAAGTACTTAAATAACTGAAGAAAAGTTATTTTTGTGAAGTAAATTAAAGATCGAAAAGTAATCTAAGTGTAGAAAGGAAATCTCAAACGAAAAGAATTATAGACGAAAAATAATTTAAAGATTAAATTGCTCAGAATTAAAAGATTGCACAATATTATATGTGAAATGATACATTGAAGCATACTTAAAGAGAAGAATTATAGACAAAAAATAATTTGAAGATAAAACTACTCCGAATTACGAGATTGCACAATGTGAATATATCAAATAATACATTGAAGTATGCTTAAAGAAAAGAATTATGGACGAAAAATAATCTAAAGATAGAACTACTCAGAATTACGAGATTGCACAATGTGAATATATGAAATAATACATTGAAGTATGCTTAAAACTAAGCAACATTTTATCACTAGGCCATCGGGTGCCACCACAGAAGTTCCATCATCCCCAAACAAAAGAATTCCAATTAGATCTCGGACTGTTGATTGAAAAGTAATATAAATGTAAGTAATATCGAAAGAAAAGAATCATAGACGAAAAATAATCTAAAGATAAAACTGCTCAGAATTAAGAGATTGCACAATATTATATATAAAATAATACATTGGAGTATGCTTAAAACTAAGAAATATTTTATAATGAGACTTAAGTATATTTTTAAATGGTTTTCTTCTTTTATAAAGTTATATTCAAGAGCCAAAGGTATTATAATAAGCGTTTACATAGAAATAAAACAGAAAATACGACGAAATATACTAAAAAATTTGTAAATTAATGCAAAGGGATTTTTGTCCAGAAGATAGATTTTGATTTCTTCAATTCCACTTCGTATTCATTTATTTTCCATAATTCTGCATAGAATATTGGTCTTTTCTTTCTCAAATTATAATTTTTGTAAATATTTTTTTAATCCATTAAATTGTAACATAAGGAATAAATTTTAGAAAGAATAAATCTTTTAAAGGCTGAGAACTCTTGTAAATAATTTGTTTTTATGTGAACAATTTTGAAATTTCATAAAAAATAACTATTTTATACTTTTTGTGAATAATTTTTCTCATTCATCCTTGTTTTTAAATTAAGTGCCAGTTAAAGGTACATTTTTAAAAAAAATTTACATTAATTGCAAAACTAAGCGGAATTAAGATTGATATTCGCAACATTATTGCGAGCGTACATATGGATGCCCCCTCCTTAAAAAAATGATACTGAAAATCTATGAAAGGTACAACACTTACCCCTATTGCATGATTGCAATGAATATAAAAATAAAATTGGATATAGCAGGAACAAGGAAGAAAGGTTCTTTTGTAAATTAAATAAAGATGAAGCCGATTTAATTTATTGTGCTTTATTCTGCTTTGGAAGAGAAAACGCTCTGAATAAATTATGAAAATTTAAAAGAAATTAACATACAATACTAAATATACAATTTACTATAAGTGTTCTTATATAGTTGATTTTATATTAAAGTTAAAAAAATAAGCTTTTAAAGTTAAAAAAATATCAAAACAGTATTAATTTATTCCAATGAATTGTTTGCCAATAGAAGAAATATTTCTATATTTATTTATAAACACGTTTTACACATTTTGAGTTTTTATAATTTTTGAAGATGGTTTGATTATTAGAAACGTCAAATAAAACTTTTTTTGTTTTTTTCGTGATTGTATTACTCTATAACGCCTCTATAATGCCTCTTTCCGTTGAGTTCAAGCCTTTCCCAGTTTTTAGTAAGTGTCTAGCTTTGAATTTAAATTTTGTCTCAGTGTATTTAAAATAAAAAGTATTAATGCATATGCATGTTTTTTTTAATTATAGGGTATTTTTTATAAATTATTTTAGTAAGATGATAATACTTCTTATGAAATTTCCAATTCTTAATTTAAAAAAATCAGATTTCATCTTTTTTTTCTTTTGTCACATTTATTTTATATAAAAGGACAAAATTGGGATTTGGTCTAAAAATATTTCTGCAGTGTAGTTCCAAAAATACAGATGGCGCTGTGGCAAAAGTTTGCTTTTCACCTATTATTCTCTTTTTAATACAAAAAAAGAAGTTAAAGCAAAGAGTGATGCAGATTGAAATTTTATATCAACACTCATTTATTTTCATAAAATGATTAACTAAAAGAACATAATTTCGTTATTAGAACTGTAAGAGAAGAGGAAAACATCTTACAGCCAGTTACGTCACGTATGACTTAGAAACAGCTAACTGAAGAGAAAGCTCCAAAAATGTCCACGATCCTTATGAATTTAACTCGGGCCGCCCGCGTAGCAGACGAACATTCGGCAATTGAACCATCATTGCTCTAATCAAAGGGAAATTCAGCAGAAATAAATATTGTTACTGCAGGACTTCAGTTCAACTACTACTACTACTACTAAGTCCGTAAAATCATCGAGTTCGCTTTTAGTAGGTGTATGATGTGAAAACAATCATCAGGCCTCAATAACAAACGATGTTTTTTATTAAACACGAAGACACAGACGCCGAATACAAAGACGACAAATATGTAGAGCCGGGAAGAACACACAGCAGCACACTACAAAAGACAGTAGTAATTCGGTAGTAACAACGACCACAAAAAACAACGCAGTCAAACAGAATCCAGCAAAATAGGGGTTCCTCAGAGCGTTGCTCTACGGTCTCTCCAAACGGCGGAAATTCTCTACTGTCTAATCGCTTTAGCTATATCCAACTGCCGACTCACTACTACACGACTGGATACTTCACGCACGACACGACGCTGCTTCTACAATAGACAACAGACTCGGTAAACAGCAGTTCCGAACTCACTTGAGCTCCATACAAAGCTGGCCAATTCCGCCGTTGCTTCGTTATCCTCTCGAGGACTCGTTACTTGTCTACGACTCCGACTACGCTTCATTGCAGCTTGAGACTGCCGCCTTTTATAGTTCTCTGGAGACGGCCGGGAACCTTCTGGACCAATAAGGTATATTTTAGTTCCTATTGGATGGATCCTAAAAATTCTTGAAGTTTCTAGCGTTATCTATTTTGTCGCCAAGCTCTGCAATTACTGGCCAGGCACCCGAGCAACATCCAATACAGATTATTTTAAATTGGTCTTTCCGGTGATAGAACTAATCATTCTGGGAAGCAATATTACAGGTTTGTAATATTATGTACTTCTTTGCTTATATTGTGCTGAAGCTGAATATTTACCTCTTGTTTTATTAAGCCATAAGCCACGATGTACAAGTAATAAAACTGGTTCTGTTGCTGACAAAATTGTCAAGCTGAATTGATTACTTTATAGTTCTATCATCTTTTCTTTTTTATTTAAAGAACTTTACCTTCACCTTTCAATATTAACAAATTGATACTATAAATTATTAAAGTAGCGATACTAGTATCCTTAAAATTTTCTCTTATACTCTCTAATAATGCTTAACATAACATTGGTGTACAATTGTTACGAAATATTAATCTCTGGCTTAAATTTAGCACTTTTACTGAATCTACCGTGTCATCCTTGGCAGGTTATTTGGCGACTAATACCTGAAATGCAATAATGGTATCTGAATAGCGAATATGTATTATAAATACATTTTTATCAATAGATTGAAACATAAATTTGCCACAAAGCTACAATTGTGGTCACCGAATCGTACAAAATTTGATATTTTTAGGTCATTACGCTTTTTGAGTTATCACTGCTATATATTTCTGAAAGTACAGACTGACACACAATCAACCTATTGTTTAATTTGACTTAAATTGACACTGGTATATAATATAAATGTTAAATTTGTATACCGAATTTTATCTATCTAGATATCTTCGTTTTGTAACCTTCATGTTAACTTAGATACGAAAAGATCGACAGACGGATTTCCTCTGAATAAAAATTACACAAAATTGGATAGAAATCTGCAAATTTGGTGTATAAACTTGGAGAAAGAATGTAATCATCAAAAATTTGGAACGATTCTTCAAAATCTCCACTTAAAGACATCTTTGAATCCGTAAAACACATTTTTCCTGCTATAACTGTCTCTTTATGAAGAAGCTAATTGAAAATCCCTCCCGGCAAGCTGGAAGGCAAAGGTAGATTCTGTAAATCTGCTTACTATATGGGAGGGATTTTCAATTAGCTTCTTCATAAAGAGACAGT
>JAPMOR010015164.1:75697-102576 GCA_026543865.1 Argiope aurantia | reverse complement strand
AAATTGTCTCTTGAAATTGACTTTACTTTTCAACAGGATAGCTACCCGAAGCACCTTCAAGATTGTCAGTAGTGGTGCCTTTATCATGCTCAACCGATTCATAGCCCTCCTCACTTTCCCGATTTAAATTCATTATGGAGATATCAGTTCTGAACTAAAAAAAAATATAATACAAAGAAAAAGGTTGAATTCAAAAGGGGTATTCATGACATTTAGAGCAATATTTCTCCAGAAACAACAACACTTGGGAAAGGAGGGAGGGTTATGCCACAACGGTAGAGAGAAGTTACAAATATCGAAGAAGGGCCTACCGATCATTAAATGTAAGTTGACCAGCAGGACAAATCTTATGTACTATTATAGAACCGTATGGAGACCTTTTTCCTAATTAGTAGCATTTTTTGTTTCTTTCATTTTACGTATTTAATTTGGGTACATTTGACGTATCAGAACGTTCTGCATTTGTTTGAATTTATTTAAATTTTTTTTATCTTTAAAAGAAATAGGGGTAACTCTAAAATTAAGCAAAGAAATATTTAAAAAGTAAGGCTTAACTGAATATAAAAAAAGCAATTGAAGTAATAGTGGATTCAACTTCAATTAAAGCTTCATTTTCTAACACTTCTTTTTACATGTCGTTTGCTTTTAACAATGAAAAATGTGGGAACTGCTGACAGATCTCATCTCCTGTATGGCGTCATGTTTTCCATGATGCGTCACATTTTTAATCACGTGATGCTTTCCCGCCATAATTGGCAGACGAGAGTTGGGCAGTAAGTCTGTAAGACGTACAGCACACGCTCGTGTATCTTTATATGTTTTATGTTAGTATAGCAATGTTTTGTCCTTTAATTATAATAAATATATTTTCGTATATTAATGCTGGTCGTTGCCTTTCCCAACATTTTTGAAGGTTCGGCCTTTCTCTTGAATACCCCTAGCAAATCCCGCCAAATTGTTAATTGCTGTGGTAGTTAGTACAATTTAAGACGCTAAATTGATGCTACAATGTTGAAAAAGCTGTGGACGATATTACAATTTAAAACCATAAATTGATGCTAAAAGTTTTGATAAGAGTGGATTTTTGCTGAGAATGATTTACTGGTCTGATGAACGGACGTTAGTGCACGTTTTTGTTGGATATGATTCAAATGAAAAAGTGAAAACGTTCAAGATTCAATTACTTTGTGTTCTTGTGCAACTATGATGATATACTGGTCCCTTTAAAAAAGGAGCATCATTCTGTTCGATACTTCTAAATTACAGAAGAAATTGAATTGCATGGAAATGTGTGAATCATTTAGAAGTGAATAGTTCGACTGCTCCCAACCAGTAGGCACAATTTTTTCCCCTGTAAATAAATGCGATTCTTGATAAGTTTGTAATTTATAGTACCTTACTTTATTTCATTCTCCCTTCAAATTTTAATCCTGATTTAATGTGCATTAGTTCTGTTTTAATTAATTACAATGTCTTTAAAACTAGGCGATATTCAATTAATCGCTAACTCCCTTAAATATGCAAAAACTAATTCAGTAAAATTGCTTAACTCTGTGTTAGGTTACAGTAATTTTGACCATTCTTCTCGAAAAAGAATGAGAAATTATGAAAGATTTGAAAATTTAGATGTAGAAAAACATAAACAAGGATTGCTGAAGAATTTTTCTTTATCTGACTTTATCTCCGTTTCAAATTTATTACACTTAGAAGTAACTGAGACCGACAAAGATACTTTGTGTGAAAATATTTTTAAAGCTCTTAAAAATTTAAATAAGTTTCAGAACTCGCTCGATACTAGTTTTTTATCGGAAACCGAAGGAAAACCTTTGTCTCCTCAAAAGGTTTCTCAAACCGAAAGTTCATCTAGTAACACCGACAATAATTCTTCCATTCAAAAATTAGGAAGGAATACATATTAATTTATTTCATTGGTCATGGAAAATCTTTGAAACCCATTCATTTGCAAAATAGCAGTAAATTGTCAGAAATGTTAACTATGTAGTAACTTCTTTCAATGTTTTCCGTCTGTCTGAAAAAACGCCATCCAATAATCATTTTTATTCCCCTTTCTGCAAAAACCGGAGTTAATCAATATTTTACTTTATGATAAATATTTTCTCCATATTAACAAAAATAGCTGTCAGTAAATATTTTACAGTAAGGTAAATGAAAACTTCGTTATTGTTCCTTCTATAATAGGGAAAATCCATTTTATTCAAATTGAACGGATTTATGTTTATCTATTTAGATGCAGTGCTTGCAAATAGATCAAATAAATTTTCCTTTTTTTTTCTTTTTTTTTAGTCAGGGCTATATTGGAATAAATAGAGATAATTTAAATCCATTTTTGTTAATTCAGTGCTGTAATATTCAGATTGTGACACAATTAATACATCTCAGTTCGGTTGCTTCAATAACATTTCTAATCAAAAAGCGCTATTTCGTTTATAAATAATCTTGAACAATTCATGATCTTTAAATTGAATCGTACGCTAAATGCAAACAAACTATTAAAAAATTTTGGAGTTTAAAATCGTTGAGCTTCATCTTCTTCCAATAAAAGAACTGGAAAAAACAATATTAACAGCACTTTAAATATGTTGCAGTATTTTACAATTACTTTTAGAAATTATTCTTAATTGTAATTTTATAATTCTTTAGCATTTAATATTGATATTTGAAAAATATCGTTATGCATATATTTTATTAACTCTGTTTTTTTCTTTTATATGTCTACCTTCACCCATATGCCCCGAAACTCTTCATTCGAAGAATCTATTCATGAACATCTCTTCTTTGGAACCTTCTGAAAGATCAAAAGCAATGATCCAAGAAAATGCACTCTGGAATCGTGTTGGAAGGTAATTCTTGTTCTGGTTTTCCGCTCAGCATCTGACCAGGATTCTGCTAGAAAATGTTCATCACGATGTTGCTCTCCAGCATTTAAACAGTTTCCCTTATATATCGCAAACACATGATATTCCTGACATAGCATTTCCACGAATAAATAATTTAAAATTTTGATTAATATCGCCTTTATTATTTCTTCTGGTTGTTTTTTTAATAGTAGAAATGGGGTTGGAGCTGGGTGAACTGTGTATCCTTCATTAGCTAGTGAGTCATGCTGGGGCATCAGTAGATTTTGCTATTTTTTTTCCTTTATTAAACTGGTGCTTCTTTAATTATAGGAGCAATTAATTTTATTTCAACAATTATCTGATTTTATGGAATAACTATGGTACCTTTATTTGTCTAGTCAGTATTATGTTCTTTTATTATCATTATCTGTATTAGCTGGGGCAATTCCTATATTATAAACATCGAAGTTTTAATTTTTTCTTTGATCCTTTAGGGGTTCGAGGCCCAATTTTATTCCAGTATTTATTTTTATTTTTTTTGGTCATCCTGAGGTTTACTAAGATTTGGAATTGTGTTGCATATTACTAGTGTTTCTGTTGATCAGCGAGGGCCTTTGGAAATTTAAGGATGGTTTATGCTGTAGTAGGAAATGGGGGGGGGGATAGGATTTGTAGTATGGACTCATCATATATTTTCTGTGTTAATAGACGTTCATGCTCGAGCCTATTTCACTGCAGCTATTGGAATGAATGTATTTAGATGAATAGCAACATTACGTGTTTCTTATTTTAAGTTTGAAAGACCTTTAATATGGTGTATTGGATATATTTTTTATTTACTGTAGTTTTATCAAATACTTCTTTAGATATTGTTCTTAATGGTACTTATTATGCAGTAGCTGATTTTACTTATGTATTAAGAATAGGAGCTGTGTTTGCAGTTTTAGTTGGAATTGCATATTAATTTCTTTTTGGGGGGATGGCAATGAATGGAAAGAAGACTAAGTTGCAGTTTTGAGCAAGATTTGTAGGGGCTAGTATAACCTTTTCCCCTTAACATTTTTTAGGGTTAAATGGAATGCCTCGACGATATTCTGATTTTCCTGATGCTTATATATTTTAAATATAGTGTCTTCTTTAGGTTCTTTCTTATAGTTATTAGGAGTGTTATTTTTTATGTTAATTTGGAAAGGTTTTATTGTAAAGATGTCTAATCAAAGAATTTATTATGTAAGTTCTTCTTTGGAATGAATTAATAATGTGCCTCTTTTAGATACTACTTTTTGTCAGCTTAATATGTTAACTAAGTAATTTCTGCCAACATGAGTGTTTATTATATTTTCAAACAAGGTTATCTGTAATGGAACAGTTGACTTATTTTCAGGATCATACAATAATGATCATAATTATAATTTTATTGGGGTATGTATTAAGATTTTGCGTGAATAAATATTATAATTTAGGACTATTTGATGGGCAGGAAATAGAAAGAATTTGAACTATTCTTCCTGCTGTATTTTTACTTTTAATTGCTTTTACTTTCATTCGATTATTATATTTAATAGAAGAATATGAATATCCTAAAATAAGGTTTTGGGGCACCAGTAATATTGATCTTATGAATATAGAGATTTAGGATTTTCTAGGTTTGACAGGTATATATCTGCAGGACAAAAAAACTTATTTCGTTTATTAAATGCTGATAATAGTTTAGTGGTTCCTTATAATGCTGATATTCGAATAATTGTTTCAAGAATGCATGTCATTCACTCTTGAACTATTCCTTCTTTAGGAGTTAAGGTACAAGATATTCTTGGGCGTTTAATCAATTATCATTTGTGTTTAATGGAGTGGAGAGTATGTGTTGAGCAATGTTCTGAAATTTGTGGAGCAAACCATAGATTTATGCCTAATTTCTGTTATTCCTCGGTAAAGCTTTTTACAAAGTTATGTTTGAATTAGTGGCCGATATAAGGTGTTAGTCTCTTAAATAAATTATGGAGAACTTAGTTAAATAAAAATATTATTTTGTCAAATTAAAGAAAGGACAATTCCTCAATTAATACCTATAAATTGAATTTTTTCAAGATTCTTAATTAGGTTAATTGTAGTAAGAGCATGTGTGATTTTTCGACAGAAAATGGAAATTTTGCAGTTAAAGATTTGTGGGCAAAGAGTAAAGAAAAAACAGGTATATGAGGGACGTTTCTTTAAAGACATCCCATTTTGCAATTTGTGAAATTAGATTGTGTGTGCAGAGAGTTGATTCCCTGGAATATGTATGACTCTCTGAAATATTGGAAGGGGAGCATCTGATCTGTTTACAAAAAACGGGTCATTTTCTCTGATAATATTTAATACTCTTTCAACTTTAGTGTCATTATTTTTGTATCCCCACAATGCACGATGGCCGTTAAGATTCTCTCCAAGGAAGATGGGCTCGCTTTTAGAGAAGTGATGATTTCCTATAACGCTCCTTCGATGTTAGCGAAGGGAGAGTTATAGGTTGAAATGAAAGTAGTCGGTTGATTTAGTAACAACATATGCATATAAAAGTGCATATAGATATTAGAAAGATAACGGAATGATCCTAGTTTTTATCGCCATTTCTCTGCAACGTCTGTAAATAATTTTAAACTGAGCACAAAATAAATTTAATATTTTAATGCTACGAATAGAATACAGAACACATGAATTCATATGATTGATGTGGCTAAAATGTGTGTCACCACGAATAGACTATATGTTTCGAAAAAAGTTTTTGAAAATATCCTGAATTAATTAAATGCACTTCTTTCTACAAGCTACAAGAGAAATCGACCCTCTTTATGTTCTTCAAGCAAATTAATATTTTGAATTACGTTAGCACAACTGCTTGTGATAAAGTATTCAGATCGTTTCTGTTTTTATACAAAAAAAAAATCTCTTTCGAGTTAACATTTTTACTTTCTCGTATACGTAATATAGAGAAAGTATAGTAACGGACAAAAATTTTGTCTCGAAAGGAATCTCCACAAATTAGAGCCCCCCCCCCCCCGACTTCGAAAAACACTTTTTCGGAAAAAGTCCATCTCTCTGTCTATGACAAAAGCCATGACCTATTAAAAAAAGCCTTAGTTCACATTAGGTATACTGTGTTTACTCCAAATTTGCAGATTTCTGTCAAATTTTGAGTTAAATGTGTTCCGAGGAATTGAACACGATAGTTGCAAAGCAAAGAGAGCAATAAAATTTAGCAATCGAAGATTTAACATCTATAATTTTCCTGTCGAATTTCGAGCGGAATCCAACCGGGTTACTTACTGTCAGTCAATACTTTTAGAAACGTATTAAAGCCATAATTAAATAACGCAAAAACTTAAAGCTTTTACATTTGATATGGGAATTTATAACTACAATTGCTTGTCAATAACTACAAATATTTGCCACATTTTTGCTTTAATCGGTTGAGAAAAAGCTTTCTAAAATACTGATTCGATGTTTGGATACTATTAAAAATTTATTAGGGATTAATCGCTAAATAACTCGCCAATGATTATGCGATATGTTCAGTAAAAATGCCAAACCCCCGCCAAAAGTTTATATTTTGTAATGATTGTACGCTAATGCCGTGTAAGCGGTCTCTGGCTTGACACGTTCATTTGAGAGTATGCAAGGAAGTTCTGGGGAGACCACACCAATGGTTTGAATATTCTTCGCATTGAATCAAAAATTGGCTGTTCGTTTGACAAACTGTTAATAAATCGCCAAGTTTTGAAATTTCTATATGCATCGCCACATTCACATATTGTTTGCTGAGTTTAGTATGAGAAAAAACGTATATATAGGATTTCTCACCTCATACAAACTAACAGTAATATTAAATATTTAAAAAGAATTAAAACTAAGAAAAATGCTTTTAGAAACAGCATTTGGAAGAATTAGAGCAGAAGAGCAATCGGTGCATGTACCATTTAAAAAAAAACAAAATAAATATTTTGAAGCTTTAATGCCAGTCCCATTCGTTACGCAATCTGTGTCCACACTTATATTTCACTTAGTGTTTGGCGATAAGCCACGCAAAATTTTCTTTCAAATTCGTCTACGTTGGCATCTTTAATTTTTTACTTAAGTACTTGTTCATCGTTTAACTTAGGCGATTTTAATATCAACTGCCTGCCATTGGCGAGCATTGGTTATGCAGGTCTATTATCGTGTGCGCTGTGCAAAGATTCATCGCTGGAATGGAATAAATGCACGATTAGATTTCTTGTAAAAACAGATAATCAAATCTACATATTCACTTAAGAAAAACACGTACTCATGTACATAATACAATTAAGAGATTTTATAAATATATTAACACATTCGAGTATTAGGTATAATTATCCAACCATCCGGTAAATCTGATTTTGATATATTCAGAAAATTTACTCAAACGATACACTCAGGCATGTACAACAATAATGTATTGTGGCGAAATTGGCGAATCTTTGATGAGCTGTTAAGATAAACATCATCAAAGTTTTACCGCCTGTAATCTAATTAGAAATTTTTTCGACAAATCGCTTGATTCATTTGAAATTTGTAGATGTATTTGTAGAAGTAGTATTACCAAAATTAAGATGTCTGTTTATGTAATATTAGCAGGGAATTCGGCTTTGGCATTTTTGGCGCAAGAGCCATAGACTAATATCGCCAGGACAACTGTTGGCATGCAGCTGAAAAATTTTCTCTCGGTTCCTTTAGGTTTTAGCTCCACCTAAACCATTCTACCATTAAAAATTAGTAAGCGAAAAATACTTTAATCGGAGGATTTGTTGCTGTAAGATAATTTTATTATGTATTTCCCTACATTCGGTTTTTGACCTTGCATGTCTGTATTTTGGAAAACTCCAGAAGCATAATGAGGTTAAATTGTGGAAAGAAAGAAGAATAAATATGCAATTCATAAGCCTCTTATCGACAAATCATTTTAAAATGAAAATGAAGTGCTTCGAAATGCAACGCTAAATTAGAAATCAGCGATATGCTTAGTTGTGAAATAAAAGAAGAAACAACTTATAGCTTTTGCATGAAATTGCTTTATCCTGAATGTTACTCAGTCATGTTAAATGCCATAGCACCAATGGGCCTTAGTGAAGATTAGTGTGCACCAGCTGTTTGTCGCCAATATTGCAACTCATCGGATCCCTCTTATAGCAACCGTACTGCTGTTTTGTTTACTACTTTTTGCAATGGTTGAGTTGTACATAAACTACAATTACATTATAAAAAATGTTAAATTAAAAATATTAAAAAAATATCGATTAAAGATTTTAATTTTGTTCTTTATTATAATTAAAATTTTATTAAATAAAGAAATTTAAGCGTATAATTAAAAGTTATTTTCTCCTTTCTTTTTTTTTATGTGAATACGAACAGAAAATATTTATTCTATTGCAATTTTTAATTGTCAGTATGCGCTTTAAAAAAATCGTCTGCATTCTCCTTTTAAAAGACAGCTACAATGGAATTCTTCGCAGTTCTCGTTATTCTTTTGGTGTTATAACGGTTGGTTCCCTTCATAATTTGTTATTTCGGGAGTATTTCGAACCTGTAGAATGGATGAAGGGTGAGTTAAATATGCATATATATGTATATATATTTTACGAGTTGATGAAGATGGGAAATGATGCTTGTTTGAAATTTTGTATTGAAAATAGTTGGATATTGAACCGGCAGAATGGATGAAGGTCGCGTGGAATATATTTTTTTACGAGTTGATGAAGGTGGGAAAAGTATGTTTGAAATTTTGTATGGAGAATGTTCCGATTGCTTATTTTTCCGTTTTTTCTTTTCTCTTGGTTATGCACTGTTCCTGTTATCCACACAGTCTTTATGTTCTGCGTGCTAGCGAAGCTACTAGTTTCCCGCCTCCGCTGCTAGCGAAGCCGTAGGATGTTTTTTTAAGTTAAAAAAAATTCTGCACGGTACCTTCTACAGATGCCTTCGGCATCTGTAGAAAACACCGGGCAGTATGGAAAAAAAAACAATACTTATCAGTAAAAGTCCTAATTAGATGGCGGGAAATGGTAAACGTAACTACTCAGCACAGGTATTTGTCTATTTTGTCCTCCATCTTTATTGGCGACTTGGCATTGTTGGCGCAGCTGGGTGCACAATAAAATTCACTTTTACCGCACCAATGGAATCGTAGGACGTGTTTGACGCTGGAAGTTTTTTGGTATTGAGATGAATTGATATGGCATGGAGAAGAGGATGAGCAATAATTAAACTTTACTGCTGACACCAGCAGTAAAGTTTGTAAAGCAATTCAGTAACAATTTTTGAAAGTTTTATCTGTGAAGAAATGGTATAATGCTTTTAAAGCAACATTAAATCAATCGAGTTTTCCTATTTTTTGGTGCATAAAATGATATATATACAGGCAACCTTAAACCTTTCAGTGACAAAGAAATATAACGGGCTTTAATAAATTCATTTCATGCTATAATCCTTTTCGTTTACAAAATTAAATTCATAAAGCTATCAGATCACTAAACTTCTTTTTATTTTCCTAAATAAATGGATAGCGCTGAATTGCATGATTCTGCCGCCACATCAGAGTTTTTAAAGCATAACTCTTAAATTTCGAGACGAAGAAGTAATTGATCGAAATGGAAGGATTGACTGCTATCTCAAATCATTGAAAAAGAATCACAGCGCATCAGGCCTTTGAATCTAACTCATAACAAAATTTATATCTTAATAAATTGGCCGAATTTTAATTATTTCAATAAAAGTCAACCTTTGCAGTCAACTTCCATTTGAGAACTAAATGACCAAATTCTTTTAACAATGGGAAGCATTGTTGGAGAAAGAATGAACTACAACAAACAGTAGTATTGTTCCCTGAAGTTCTTTTATTGTTCTATACTTTCTTTATATCTACCTTTAAACAATACATTTCACTTGATCTAAAGAATGTACAAAATCCTTACTATTAGGACTCTTCATCGGAAAGCGTCTTACCTCCGCCATCTTGAGAAGCTGCAAGCAGAACAGTTTGAGCTGTGATCTATTCCGAATAATATCCTGATTTTAAAATGTGTTTATCGCTTCAGTCGAGGTGAGTAATGAATTTCTTCTACATACTCTAAAACTTCTGCAAATTTCAATAAAAACCACTGAGTTTCTTCCTTTGGAATATGAATAGTGTATGGGAACTTCGTTGTTAAACACAAGATTCTTGTTTTCAATTGCTTTATCTTCGCAACTGAAATTTTATCTTTTAGAGAATAAAATAAAATAAGGATGAAATTGATTCAGATTCATATTAGCCTTCTAGCAGCTTTGCCTCGAATTATCCTTGCTTTCAACTTGACATTGTGAATAAGTATAAGCGAGAAAAAAAAAAAAAAAAAGTGCAATTAAAGTTTTGTTTTAATTCATGCAAGTGTATTTACTATCGAGACTTAATGCTTCACGAGATGTCTATTATTAAGAAATTAACAACTGCATGTTTTATTTTTATGAGACTGACGAAAAAGTGAAATATTTAAAAATATTTGTTACGATAACACAATTTGAAATACTTGAATTTCATCACGCGCATTATATATATGTTAAAATATCATTAGCAATTGATTTTGTCACTGACTTCACTTAGATAATCATTACACTGGATTAAGGTAAAATCCACTATCAGAAACATGCGAAATTTAAAATGAAAGCATTTAAAGTCTTTCCAAAAATCAGATTGTAGCATGTAATTCTGAGTAGTATAGAGGGGTTGCGATATTGGACACCAAGGATGCTGCTAGTTAGCAGACACATAAACTTCTACTTCTGTCTCGCTTATTTAGAAATTATTCAGAATGATTTGACGCCATTATTCAAATTTTTCGCTGAACTATCAGTATTTTGGCGATTTAATAATATCAATGATATATAATCCAATGGCTGTGGTCGTTAAACTTTTAATCTTTATGGAAAAATTTGATCTGTCTCAAATTTGTTTGCTCAAATCAATTTTCGAAAGCGAATCTATTAAATAAATTGAATACTCATTCAGGAAAGTGTCTCAAATAAAATTAGCATGTGATGCTTTTTATTTATCTTTTACTCGTTGTTTTTGCTTAAATGACTCCTATTTAGTCATATCTCTTTTAATACGGGAAAAAGACTTAATTGCCTCATTGGTATATGCGTAACAGGATTAAAATAGCAAGGAAAAATAACAAGAAATGTCGACGAAACAAGGATGAACTAAAGAAAATTTAATGTCCTTGCATATTTATTAGTAGTTTTAGAAATGGATCTTCAGTATAGGATGATGCCCACGTAGTATTTGGTCCCTGAATAGTAAAAGATTGATCTTCATTGTAAAGAAAACATATCTTAGGCATAATTGAACGATAAATCTTATCTTAAAAAGAATATCCTATTTCCAAAACTCTACTGTCATACAGGTGTTTGTCGAATTTATTTCAAAAAAGCATGCAGCAAGAAATATTATATACACATTTTCAATACAGGTATCATATTTTTTACTTTCTCGTTTACATAATTTAAAAAAAGTAATGCAATTGCCGAAAATTTTGAACTCGAAATTTTGACAAATCTCCAAGTTCTCATGTTTTAGACCTCCTTGTGTTCATAAAGCACATTTTTGCCGTTTGTCTGGGACGCAGAAAGCTGAAAATCAATTTGAATAACATGGATAAAATTTGGTACATGACCTGCAAACCGCATTTGTAGATTTCTATAAAATTTTGAATATAATCCGTTCAGAGAAATTCCGTCGGTCGTTCGAGTATAAGTTAAGACGATAAAACAAAAAGAACTAGATGAATAAAATGCGGTGCACAGATTTAACAGTTCTAGATCCAAATCCAAATTGCGATGGAGCGTCCCTAGGTTTGTCATTTCAGAAACATGTAGATAACTCAAAATCGCGATGATTTAAATATATCAATTTTGTTACGGGATTTTTTTGACTAGAAGTGTAATTTTGTGACAATCCTTTGTTTCAATCGGTTGGAGGAAGGAGTCTAAAACTCAAATTCGATTTTCGGATATTAACCTTATGTCAAGGGTTAATCACCATGGATGACCGAATAGAACTGGTTAAAAAGATTATTACCACCAATGTTAAATATTTGGTACCTATTGTAAGCCGAAGCCTATTGTAAGCTATTCATTGTAAGCATTTTCCGAGGTAATGCTTTTATTGGAAAGTATACAAGAAAGTTTTGGAAAGACCACTCCCTCTGTTTTAATAACCGATTCTGTTCTAGTTTAGATTTGGGTGCACCATCGATTGGCGACAAATATCAACGATGAAGGACTATTTCTGGTTTCCATAATGTTTAGTTTTCATTGACGTTACTGTTGGGTTACTCACCGGAAACAGATCTCTTGGCACTGATCTTCGCGTCAAAAAATCCAGGGGCATCTAATTGTAGTTTTTTACCACCGATCCCTTTGTAAAAGACATCGTCACGTCTGTAGCACATTTTTTGGCAGACTTTCTCGAAGATATATCTATAGATACTGACAATGATAAATGGGTACTTTGCGATTATCCCGTAAACCATTTTGGTATTTTGGTATTATCCCGTCGAACATTTACACCAATCCCGATATTATCGCCAAAGGGGCGCTAAAAGATAGCGAAAGAATTAGCACATTTTCTCGAGAGCTGATTGTTCGACGAGATAATCCCAAAGTACCGATAAATGTTATAGGACAATTATTATGAGAGATCACAGTTGGATATGCATGTATGTAGATGAAATATTCAACGCACCTCTGGAAAAATGTTCGCTTGAGTACTGATGTGAATATTATAATTACTACTGTTCTCTTACCTTTTGTAACCAGGGATATGATGATGTTAGAGCATCCATTTGACAGCAACAAATGCATATAAAGATGCATTCACATATTTGAATGATATAAGTATGATTATTTGTATCGCCACATAGCTGCAACATCTGTAAACCCTCATCAACACAGTGCGAGAAATACTTTTAATATTTCAATGTTTCGAAAAGAATTAAAAAAAATTGAATTTGTATGATTTCTTTGGCTAAAAATGGTGTCATCAGAAATAGAATATATATTTCGAAAAACCACTTTAGGAAATTTATGAATGAAATAAACAAGCTCCTGTATTGTTATTAAGTAAAATGATGGAGATTTGAGTTTCAAACTAGAAGAGAAATGTCCCATCTTCATATTCATCAACCCAATTCATATATTGCCTACTTAATACATGTCTGCTTGTGATAAAGTATTCAAATCGTTTCTGTTTTTCTACAAGAAAATATCTAGTTGCAGTCTACTCTTTACCGTCTAATATAAGACCCCCGGGATGGGGCACCTCGAAATGGGGATGAGATGCTTCCGGTAATGTGGTTGAATCTCACCACCCTGGAGGGTACACTAATAGATGGGGGATCTCACTTCTCCCATCGATGACGGGACGTACTTCCTTCGGGGAGGATTGTACCATGGCCGGTGACGGCCCTTAGGACTCAACCACAGTTCACGCCTATGTTGCTGTTGCGGCGGTCCTTTCATTCAGTTTTTATGGTTTAAATCCGTGTACCTTCGTGGCGAGTCGGAGAGTTAGATGGCTGACTTACCGTCTAATATATATAGTATAGAGAAATTATAGCAACATTCAAAAAATCGAACTCGAGATTTTGACAAATCTCCACGTTTTAGACATCCCTGTGTTCGAAAAATACCTTTTTTAGAAAAGTTTGTCTGTCTGTGACAAAGGTAAAACAAAAAAACATTCAGATAGATGGTTGAAATTTGGTATGAAGTCTTTCACACAAGCTTTGCAGATTTCTGAAAAATATTGTGTAAAATTTGTTCAGAGGAATTGAACAAGATAATAACAAAACGAAAAGAGACCGATAAAATTCGGTTTAACATCTATAATATTAGATTAAACCATAGATTTAACATCTATTATGTACCTGTCGAATTTTGAGCCAAATCCAACTGGCTGACTATCGGTCATCCTGTACTTTTAAATACATGTATACGCGATAATTGAAAAACGCAGTGGCGTAAAGCTATCGAATTTTATATGGTATTTTGCAACTACAAATGCAGTTTTTTGTCAAATTTCTGCTTTAATCAATTCAGAAAAAGTGCCTAAAGAACAAACTCAATTTCGGAACTAGTGTTGCGTGTAGTATTTAATTGCCAAATAACTCGCCAAGTATTACATGATGGATTTAGTAAAAATGCCAAATTTTCGCCAGAAGTTAATATTTTGTAATGATTGTACCAATGCCATGTAAGGCGTTCTGACATAACAAATGTATTGGGGAGTACGCAAGGAAGTTTTTGCGAGAAAACACACTCTGGTTTAAATAGTCTTAAAATTGAATCAAAAATGAGTTGCGTGTTTCATAAGCTGTTAAACTGAACTGTTAATAAATCGCAAAGTTCGGAAATTTCTGCCTTCATCGCCACAATGACATATTGTTACTGAGTTTAGTATGAGTAAAGTTGTAATTGAAAAATTTCTCACCTTAAACAAACTAACAATATTATTCGGTTATTTAAAATGAATTAAGTGTAAAATAAAGCTTTAAGAATATTTTTATTTCAACTAGGAGAATTTATCGTTTTTTGCTATAAATTTCAGAAATTAAATTAAGAATAAAAGAAGTGGTTAAGGATAAAGAAAGGATTGATGAAAAATTTACCCATCTCATTTTGCTATCCAAGCTACTTCAACATGAAGGAAGTATGCAAGCGGTTTTATTTTTTAAGATAAGAATAAAAGAAATGGATTTTGATGTAATCGCCCTTCTCATTAGTTATCTTAGACACATGAACAAGAGGAAGGTATGTGAATTAATTTTATTGTTTGTTAGAATAAAAGAGCATCTGGGAAGAATTAGAGCAAAAGAAAAAACTGAACATTTACTTTTTAAAAAATTGGCGCGGAAGCCTCTTTATAGCAGCATAAATAAAAATTTTGTTGCCTTAATGTCAATCTCAGTCCTCACACATTTTCTGCTAACAATTATACTTACAGTATTTGGCGATAAACCACGCCAAAAAGTATTAAAATTCTTCTATTTTGGCATATCTAATTGTTTGCGTCGGTATTTTTTCATTAGCCCAGTAGCTACGGTGATTTTAATACCAACCGCCTGACACTGGCGAGCATTCGTTACGAACGATTCTATTATCGTGTGATTTATCGCAATTCATCGTCGGAATGCGATTAGTTACACAATTACTTTTATTTCTGTTGTAAAAACAGTTCACCAAATCTCTATGTATACTTTGGAAAAACAAATTTTTTTAAAGACGTAGTTATGAGATTTTACAAATAAATTATTAACAAATGGTAGTATTTGGTACAATTCTTCCTCCATTTGAAAAATCTCATGTTCATATATTACAAAAATTTCCTCAGCAAAGTTTTGATATACAATCTTTTGGCGCCTTGTGAGATAGGTGGCTCTTTTTCTACCGTTTTGCTATTGCTGCCGTTCGTGCCACATTCGGCCATTTCGATAAAATTTGCCAATAAACTATTTTTTTTGGTACAAATGACTGTATATCAAAGCTGTTCCATATCCTTAAACAATACACTTAATGATGTACAGCAATAAAGCATGGTGGCGAAATTGGCGGCTCTTTCGTCAGCTTTTATGATAACAAGCTTCATAAAGTATTTGCCATATTTAATATAATTTCAACTTTTTTATGCAAATTCCTTGAAAGATTTGAAATTCGACAGTACTATTACTTCTAGGGCATTACCAAGATCAAGATGGCTTTTTATATAATATTGGCGAAAAATTTGGGTTTCGATTATTTTTTTTTGGTACAAAAGCCATAGATAAGTTTCGATGGCTAGGGGAACAATCGGGTTGCAACTGCAAAATTGGTGCTCATTTCTTTTTAGATTTCAGTTCAGCCATTCTACCATTAAAAATTAGTAAGCGAAAAGAACATTAATCGGAGGGTTTATTGCTTTAAGTTTATATTATTAATTTTATCTCCCTGAAGACAAAAAATCAGATGAGAACTAACATTCAGTTTTTTGCCTATATGCCCCTTTATTTTGCCTATATGCCCCTTTGCCTATGCCCCTTTATTTCGGTAAACTCCAGAAGCAAAATGAGGTTAAATTGTGGAAGGAAAGAAGAATAAATATTCTATCCATAAGCCTTTTATCGACAAACCAATTCAAAGTCAGCTTGAAATGTTTCGAAAATAAACTCTAAATTCGAAATCTTATTTGCGAAATGAAAAACAATTTTATAGCTTTTATATGAAAATGCAACATCCCGAATATCACTAATTCCTGTTAAATGTTGACGTTTTTGACTTGAAAGCTAATATGGCTTGCGGAAGAGGAAGAACAATTATTAAGGCTTCTGCAACAAATCTTCTAATGTCATTCAGGAACCGAATTATAAAAAGTTATCTGCGAAGAAATCAAATACTGCTGTCAAAAAGTGAGGAATTAGTACAATAAATCGTATTGTACTTGATTGCTATCTCAACCATTGCAAAATTATCACAGTGCATAGGGCCTTTTCAATCGAACTCGTAACGAAATTGATATTTTTATAAATCGCTGAATTTTGATTATTTCAATAAAGGTCAACCTATGCAGTCAACTTCCATTTGAGAACTAAATGACCAAATTCTTTTAACAATGGGAAGCATTGTTGCAAAAAGAATGAATTACAACAAACAGTAGTATTGTTCCTAGAAGTTACTATATTGTTCTATATTTTGTTTAGATTTGCCTTTAAACAATGCATTTCACATTTAAAAAATGTTCAAAATCATTACTATTTAGGACTCTTCATCGGAAAGCGTCTTACCTCCGCCATCTTGAGAAGCTGACAGCAGAACAGTTTGAGCTGTGATCTATTCCGAATAATATCACGATTTTAAAATGTGTTTATCGCTTCAGTCGAGGTGAGTAATGAATATCTTCTACATACTCTAAAACTTCTGCAAATTTCAATAAAAACCACTGAGTTTCCTCCTTTGGAATATGAATTGTTAATGGGAACTGCGTTGTTAAACACAAGACTCTTGTTTTCAATTGCTTTATCTTCGCAACTCAAATTTTATCTTTTAGTGAGTAAGATAAAATAAGGATGAAATTGGTTTAGATTCATATTCGCATTCTGGCAGCTTTGCCTCGAATTATCCTTGCTTTCATCTTGACATTGTGAATAAGTATGAGAAAGAAAAACAAAAACAAAAGTGGAATATCAGTTTTGTTTCCAATTTATGAAAGTTTATTTATTATAGAAATTTAATGCATCGCGAGAAGTTTATTATTATTTTAAGAAATTAACAACTGCCTGTTTTTTTATATTTTCGTTATATTAACGAAAATGCGAAGTATATAAAAATAATTGGTGTAATTTCATAATTTGCAATACGTGATTTTTATCTTGCGCACTATATGTTTGATAAAAAAAACATTAATAATTGAATTTGTCTCTGACTTCACTTAACAAACTCTGACTTAACTTAGATAATATTTACTATAGATGAAAGTAAAATCCCCCATCTGAAAACCTCCGAAATTTAAAATTAAATAATTAAAATCTTGGTTAAAATAAGATTATAGAATGCAATTCTGAGTAGTATAATTAGGTTGCGACCTTTTTCTCTAAGAATAAAGATAGCGTGCAAAAACATAAATTTCTACTCCTTACTCAATTATTTTGAAATAGTTTAGCACGATTTAACGCCACATTTTTCATAAACTGTGTATGTTTTGACGATTTCACAAATTTCCAGTCATATCGTCAAAATATATATCAAAACTGAGTATTATGTGAAAAGATTTTTAAAAAATCTCTTCACAAAAACTAATAATTACAATAATTTCTTTTAGTGTAAAATTAAAGTTTAGTTCAAATTTCTTTAATAAAATTTTATTTTCAAGTGACAGAAGGGTCTCTACAATTTTATTTAGAATCCTCCTTGAAATCAGAATAAAAAATTGTTAAATTTTCAAATATTAGCGAACGTGTTTTCTTTAAAACTTTCTCACATAATCTTTAATACTTTTCTTGAAAAATGCATCCAAAAAGACGTCTTGCATAGCATTAGCGTACAGTAGTTAATAAATATTAATCTTAGTGCAAATATTTTCAAATTTTGCCAATCTGCATGTGAACCTTGAATTTTTCTTGGCGATTAATAAACGGAAAGCTGTTAAAGGTATCCAAAAATCTAATTCGTGTATTAAACACGTTATTTCTAAAAGATTAAAACTAGAATTTGATACAAAACTATGCTATTATTAATATATCCATCATATAAAAAAGGTTATAATTAAGTCATTGCATTTTTGAAATACAAAGTTTACATACTCCTGAAAGTACAGATCGATCAATACCTTGTTAGATTTGGCCCAAAGTAAGTGTTCAATAATTTCTTTTATATTCCGTACAACATTCAAATTAATTATTAATTAAAATGTGTTTAAAACTAGGCGATATTCAATTAATCGCCAACTCCCTTAAATATTCTAAAATGTTACAGTAATTTTGACCATTCCTCTCGAAAAAGACTGAGAAATTTTGAAAGATTTGAAAATTTAGATGTAGAAAAACATGAACAAGAATTGTTGAATAAATTTTCTTTATCTGATTTTATCTCCGTTTCTGATTTATTACATTTAGAAGTAAACGAAAATAACAACGATGATTTGTGTGAAAATATTTTTAAAGCCCTAAATAATTTGGCTGGATTTCGGAATTCGCTGGATACTAGTTTTTTATCGGAAACAGAAGAAATGCCTTTGTCTCCTCAACAGATTTGTCAAACCGAAAGTTCATCTAATAATTCCGGTAATAATTCTTCCATTCACAAATTAGGAAGGAATACATATTAATTTATTTCATTAGTCATGGAAAATCATTGAAACCCATTCATTTGCATAATAGCAGTAAATTGTCAGAAATGTTAACTATGTAGTAACTTCCTTCAATATTTTCTCTGTCTGAAAAAACGCCATCCAATAATCATTTTTATGGATACCAGTTATTCCCCTTTCTGCAAAAACCGGAGTTAATCAATATTTTATTTTATGATAAATATTTTCTCCATATTAATAAAAATATCGGTCAATAAACATTTTACGGTAAGGTAAATAAAAACTTCGTTATTGTTCCTTCTATAATAAGAAAAATCCATTTTATTCAAATTTAATGGATTTATGTTTATCTATTTAAATGAAGTGCTTGCAAATAGATCAAATAAATTTTCTTTTTTTTTTATTCAGGGCTATATTGGAATAAGTAGAGATCATTTAAATCCATTTTTGTTAATTCAGTGCTGTAATATTCAGATTGTGGCACAATAGTTCGGTTGCTTCATTAACATTTCTAATCAAAAAGCGCTATTTCGTTTAGAAATAATCTTGAACAATTCATGATCTTTAAATTGAATCGTACGCTAAATGCAAACAAACTATTAAAAAATTTTGGAGTCGTTTAAAATCGTTGAGCTTTATCTTCTTCCAATAAAAGAACTGGAAAAAACAATATTAACAGCACTTTAAATATGTTGCAGTATTTTACAATTACTTTTAGAAATTATTCTTATTTGTAATTTTATAGTTCTTTAGCATTTAATATTGATATTTCAAAAATATCGTTATGCATATATTTTATTAACTCTGTTTCTTTTTCTTTTATAAGTCTACCTTCACCCATATGTCCCGAGACTCTTCATTCGAAGAATCGATTCATGAACATCTCTTCTTTGGAACCTTCTGAAAGATCAAAAGCATTGATCCAAGAAAATGCACTCTGGAATCGTGTTGGAAGGTAATTCTTGTTCTGGTTTTCCGCTCAGCATCTGACCAGGATTCTGCTAGAAAATGTTCATCACGATGTTGCTCTCCAGCATTTAAACAGTTTCCCTTATATACCGCAAACGCATAATATTCATGACATAGCATTTCCACGAATAAATAATTTAAAATTTTGATTAATACCGCCTTCATTATTTCTTCCGATTGTTTTTTTAATAGTAGAAATCGGGTTGGAGCTGGGTGAACTGTTTATCCTTCATTAGCTAGTGAATCATGCTGGGGCATCAGTAGATTTTGATATTTTTTCCTTTATTAAACTGGTGCTTCTTTAATTATAGGAGCAATTAATTTTATTTCAACAATTATTATCTGATTTTATGGAATAACTATGGAAAAGGTACCTTTATTTGTCTAGTCAGTATTATGTTCTTTTATTATCATTATCTGTATTAGCTGGGGCAATTCCTATATTATAAACATTGAAATTTTAATTTTTTCTTTGATCCTTTAGGGGTTCGAGGCCCAATTTTATTCCAGTATTTTTATTTTTTTGGTCATCCTGTGGTTTACCAAGATTTGGAATTGTGTTGCATATTACTAGTGCTTCTGTTGATCAGCGAGGGCCTTTGGAAATTTAAGGATGATTTATGCTGTAGTAGGAAATGGGGGGTTGGGATAGGATTTGTAGTATGGCCTCATCATATATTTTCTGTGGGAATAGACGTTGATACTCGAGCCTATTTCACTGCAGCTACGATAATTATTGCGGTACCTATTGGAATGAATGTATTTAGATGAATAGCAACATTACGTGTTTATTATTTTAAGTTTGAGAGAAATTTAATATGGTGTATTCGATATATTTTTTATTTACTGTAGTTTTATCAAATTCTTCTTTAGATATTGTTCTTAATGGTACTTACTATGTAGTAGCTCATTTTCCTTATGTATTAAGAATAGCAGCTGTGTTTGCAGTTTTAGTTGGAATTGCATATTTATTTCCTTTGTTTTTTGGGATGGTAATGAATGGAAAGAAGACTAAGTTGCAGTTTTATGCAAGATTTGTAGGGGTTAGTATAACCTTTTTTCCTCAACATTTTTTAAGGTTAAATGGAATGCCTCGACGATATTCTGATTTTCCTGATGCTTATATATTTTAAATATAGTGTCTTCTTTAGGTTCTTTCTTATAGTTATTAGGAGTGTTATTTTTTATGTTAATTTGGGAAGGTTTAATTGTAAAGATTTCTAATCAAAGAATTTATTATGTAAGTTCTTCTCTGGAATGAATTAATAATGTGCCTCTTTTAGATACTACTTTTTGTCAGAATAAAATGTTAACTAAGTAATTTTTGCCAACATGAGGGTTTATTATATTTTCAAACTAGGTTATCATCTGTAATGGAACAGTTGACTTATTTTCAGGATCATACAATAATGATCATAATTATAATTTTATTGGGGTATGTATTAATAAGATTTCGCGTCAATAAATATTATAATTTAGGGCTATTTGAGAGGCAGGAAATAGAAAGAATTTGAACTATTCTTCCTGCTGTATTTTTACTTTTAATTGCTTTTCCTTCAATTCGATTATTATATTTAATAGAAGAATATGAATATTCTAAAATACGGTTTTGGGGCATTACCATACGGTTTGGGGACATTACCAGTAATATTGATCTTATGAATAGAGATTTAGGGTTTTCTAGGTTTGACAGGTATATATCTGCAGGACAAGAAAACTTATTTCGTTTATTAAATGTTGTTAATAGGTTAGTGGTTCCTTATAATGCTGATATTCGAATAATTGTTTCAAGAATGGATGCAATTCACTCTTGAACTATTACTTCGATAGGAGTTAAGGTAGACGCTATTCTTGGGCATTTAAATCAATTATCATTTGTGTTTAATGGAGTGGGGAGTATTTGTTGAGCAATGTTCTGTAATTTGTGGAGTAAACCATAGATTTATACTTAATTTCCGTTATTCCTCGGTAAAGCTTTTCACAAAGTTATGTTTGAATTAGTGGCCGATTTAAGGTGTTAGTATCTTAAATAAATTATGGAGAAATTAGTTAAATAAAAATAATAGTAAGTCAAATTAAAGAAAGGACAATTCCTCAATTAATACCTTTAAATTGAGTTTTTTCAAGATTCTTAATTAGGTTAATTGTAGCAACAGCATGTGTGATTTTTCGAGAGAAAATAGAAATCTTGCAGTTAAGGATGGCGGGCAAAGAATAAGGAATAAAACAGGTATATGAGGGACGTTTCTTTAAAGACATCCCATTTTGCAATTTGTGAAATTAGATTTTGTGTGCAGATAGTCGATTCCCTTGAATATGTATGTCTCTCTGAAATATTGGAAGGGGGCATCTGATTTGTTTACAACAAACGGGTCATTTTCCGTGAAAAGATCTAATACTTTTCCACCTTTAGTGTCATTATTTTTGTATCCCCACAATGTATGATGGCCGTTAAGATCCTCTACAATGAAGATGGGCCCGTTCTTAGAGAAGTGATAATTTCCTGTAACGCTCCTTCGATGTTAGCGTAGAAAGAGTTATAGGTTGAAGTGAAAGTAGTTGGTTGATTTGGCAACGACATATGCATATAAAAGTGCATATAGATATTAGAAAGATATCGGAATGATCCTAGTTTTTATCGTCATTTAGCTGCATCTAATGTAAATCATTTTCAACTCAGCACAAAATATAAAGTTAATATTTTAATGCTACGAATAGAATACAAAACCCATGAATTTGTATGATTGATGTGGTTAAATTGTGTCATCAAGAATAGACTATATGTTTCGAAAAAAGTTTTCAAAATATCCAGAATTAATTAAATGCACTTCTTTCTAAAAGTTACAAGAGAAATCGACCCTCTTTATGATATTCAAGCAAATTAATATTTTGCGAACGTTCGCACAATTGCTTGTGATAAAGTATTCAGATGGTTTCTGTTTTTATACAAAAAATATATCTTTCGAGTCAACATTTTACTTTCTCGTATACGTACTATAGAGAAAGTATACTAACGGTCAAAAATTTAGACTCGAAAGGATTCTCCACAATTTAGAGCCCTCCTTCCTCCCCCCCCCACCGAGTTCGAAAAAAACTTTTTGGGAAAAAGTCCATCTCTCTGTCTATGACAAAAGCAATGACCTATTAAAAAAGCCCTAGTTGTAATTCGGTATACGGTGTTTACACCAAATTTGAAGATTTCTGTCAAATTCTGATTAAAATTTGTTCCGAGGAATTCAACACGATAATTGCAAAACAAAGAGAGCAATAATATTTGGCAAACGCAAGTTTAACATCTATAATTTTCCTATCGAATTTCAGCGGAATTCAACCGGGTTTCTTTCTATCAGTCAAACCTTTTAGAAACGTATTAAAGCGATAATTGAAAAATGCAAAAACGTAAAGCTTTCACATTTGATATGGGAATTTATAACTACAATTGCTTGTCAATAACTACAAATATGTCACATTTTTTCTTTAATCGGTTGAGAAAAATCTTTCTAAAATACTGATTCGATTTTTTGGATACTATTAAAATTTTATTAGGGATTAATCGCTAAATAACTCGCCAATGATTATGCGATATGTTCAATAAAAATGCCAAACCTCCGCCAAAAGTTAATATTTTGTAATAAATGTATGCTAATGCCGTGTAAGCGGTCTCTGGCTTGACACGTTCATTTGAGAGTATGCAAGGAAGTTCTGGGGAGACCAATGGTTTGAATATTCTTCGCATTGAATCCCAAATTGGCTGTTCGTTTGACAAACTGTTAATAAATCGCCAAGTTTGGAACTTTATATATGCATCGCCACATTCACATATTGTTTACTGAGTTTAGTATGAGAAAAAACGTATTTATAGAATTTTTCACCTCAAACAAACTAACAGTAATTGTAAATATTTAAAACGAATTAAATGTAAGAAAAATGCTTTTAGAAAACGCCTTTGGAAGAATTAGAGCAGAAGAGCAATCGATGCATGTACCATTTAAAAAAAAACACAAATACATATTTTGAAGCTTTAATGTCAATCTCATTCGTTACGCAATTTGTGTCCACTCTTATATTTCACTTAGTGTTTGGCGATAAGCCACGCCAAATTTTTTTAAAATTCGACTACGTTGGCATCTTTAATTTTTTACTTTAGCACTTGTTCATCGTTTATCTTAGGTGACTTTAATATCACCCGCCTGTCATTGGCGAACATTGGTTATGCTAGTCTATTATCGTGTGCGCTGTGCAACGATTCATCGCTGGAATGGAATGAATGCATAATTAGATTTCTTGTAAAAACAGATAATCAAATCAACATATTCACCTAAGAAAAACACATACTCATGTACATAATACAATTAAGAGATTTTATAAAAATATTAACAAATTCGAGTATTAGGTATAATTATCCAACCGTCCGGTAAATCTGATTTTCATATATTCAGGAAATTTAATAAAACGATACATTCAGGCATGAACAACAATAATGTATTGTGGCAAAGTTGGCGATTCTTTGATGAGCTGTTAAGATCATCATCAAAGTTTTAACATCTTTATTCTAATTAGAAATTTTTTTGTTGACAAATCGCTTGGTTCATTTGAAATTATTATTTGTAGAAGTAGTATTACCAAAATTAAGATGTCTGTTTATGTAATATTAGCGCTGCATTCGGCCTTGTCGTTTTTTGGCGCAAGGGCCATAGACTAATATTGCCAGAGCAACTGTTGGAATGCAGCTGAAAAATTGGCTCTCAGTTCCTTTAGGTTTTAGCCGACCCTAAATCATTCTACCATTAAAAATTAGTAAGCGAAAAATACTTTAATCGGAGGATTTGTTGCTGTAAGATAATTTTATTATGTATTTCCGTACATTCGGCTTTTGACCTATACGTTTCCTTGCAGGTCTGTATTTTGGAAAACTCCAGAAGCAAAATGAGGTTAAATTGTGGAAAGAAAGAATAAATATGCAATGCATAAGACTGTTATCGACAAATCAGTTCAATGTCAAAATGAAATGTTTCGAAACGCAACGCTAAATTAGAAATCAGAGATATGCTTGGTTGTGAAATTTAAAAAAAAAACTTTATAGCTTTTGCCTAAAATTGCATTACATTGGTGCATAATACGATATATATACAAACAACCTTAAACATTTCAGTGACAGAGAAATATAACGGACTTTAATAAATTCAATTTATGCTATAATACTTTTCGTTAACAAAATAAGAATTCATAAAGCTATCAGATCACTAAACGTCTTTTTTTATATATAAATAAAACGATAGTGCTGAAGTGCATGATTTTGCCGCCTGTTAGAGTTTTTAAGGCATTTCAAATGCAACTCCTAAATTTAGAGACGAAGAAGTAATTGATCGAAATTACTTCTTCAATCTGAAACTGCAACTTCTGATTAACTGCAATCTGAAATCATTCAAAACGCATCACAGCGCATCAGGCGTTTGAATCTAACTCATGACAAAATTTATATTTTAATAAATTGGTCGAATTTTAATTATTTTAATAAAAGTCAACCAATGCAGTCAACTTCCAATTGAGAACTAAATGACCAAAATTTTTTAACAAAGTGAAGCATTGTTGGAGAAAGAATAAACTACAACAAACAGTAGTATTGTTCCCTGAAGTTGTTTTATTGTTCTATACTTTGTTTAGATTTACCTTTAAACAATGCATTTCACATCTAAAGAATGTCCAAAATCATTACTATTAGGACTCTTCATCGGAAAGCCTCTTACCTCCGCCATCTTGGGAAGCTGCAAGCAGAACATTTTGAGCTCTGATCTATTCCGAATAATATCCCGATTTTAAAATGTGTTTATCGCTTCAATTGAGGTCAGTAATGAATATCTTCCACATACTCTAAAATTTCTTCAAATTTCAATAAAAACCACTGAGTTTCCTTCTTTGGAATATAAACAGTGTATGGGAACTTCGATGTTTAATTGAAGAATCTTGTTTTCAATTGCTGAAATTGCTTCAATCGCAACTGAAATTTTAGCTTTTTTAGAATAAAATAATATAATGATGAAATTGTTTCAGTTTTATATTCGCATTCTGTCAGGTTTGACTAGAATAATTCTTTCTTTAATCTTGGCATTGTGAATAAGTATGAGAGAAAAACAAAAACCGAAGTGGAATTGCAGTTTTGTTTCCAATTTATGCAAGTCAATTTATTATCGAGAGTTAATGCATCGCGAGAAATTTATTATCATTTTAAGAAATTAACAAATGGAGGTTTTTTTTTTATTTTCATTAGATTAACGAAAATCTGAAGGATTTAAAAATATTTGATGTAATTTCATAATTTGCTATATTTGATTTTTATATCGCGCACTGTATGTTTGTTAAAACAACATTAATAATTTAATTTGTCTTTGACGTCACTTAGATAATCATAACTCTAGATGAAAAGAAAATCCACCATTTGAATGAAAATTAAATAATTTAAAGTCTTGCTAAAAATAAGATTATAGAATGCAATTCTGAGTAGTATAATTAGGTTGCGATATTTTTCCCTAAGAATGATGATCGTGTGTAAAACATAAACTTCTACTCCTTACTCAATTATTTAAAATAGTTTAGCACGATTTACCGCGATTTTTCATATTTTTCGTAAACTGTGTATGTTTTGTCGATTTCACAAATTTCCAGTTATATCGTCAAAATACATATCAAAACTCTGTATTATGTAAAAAGTTTTAAAAAAATTGCTCACAGAAACTAATAACACTAAATTCTTTTAGTATAAAATTAAAGTTTAGTTCAAATTTGTTTAATAAAATTTTATTTTCAACTGATAGAAGGGTCTCTACAATTTTATTTAGAATCCTTAAAATCAGAATTAAAAATTTGTTTAATTTTACAAATACTAGCGAAAGTGGTTTCTTTAAAATTTTCTTACATGCTCTTTAATGTTTTTCTTGAATAATGCCATCCGAAAAGACGTCTTGCATAGTATTGGCGTATAGTAATTATTAAATATTAATCTTTGGCAAAATTAAAATTTTTTTTCTTTATTTGCATGGGATCCTTAGCTGGTTTTTTGGCGATTAATGAATGGAAAGCGGTTAAAAGTGTCCGAAAATCTAATTCAGGTATTACACACGTTATTTTTAAAAGATTGAAACTTGAATTTGTTACAGAACTATGCTAGTGGTCAGAGATCAATCATATAA
>JAPMOR010015164.1:57846-75137 GCA_026543865.1 Argiope aurantia | reverse complement strand
ACAATTTTGTAAAAAGTCCATCTGTGTATGACAAAAGCCATGACCTATTAAAAAAAGCCTTAGTTGACATTCGGTATGCTGTTTACTCCAAATTTGGAAATTTCTGTCAAATTTTTAGTTAAATGTGTTCAGAGGAATTGAACATAATTGCAAAACAAAGAGAGAACAATTAAATTTGGCAAACGCAGATTTAACATCTATAATTTTATTGTCGAATCCAACCGGGTTACTTACTGTCAGTCAATACTTTTAGAAACGTATTAAAACGATAATTGAAAAAATGCAAAAACTTAAAGCTTTCACATTTGATATGGGAATTTATAACTGCAATTGTTGTTCAATAACTACAAATATTTGTCACATTTTTGCTTTAATCGTTTGTGAGAAAAAGCTTTCTAAAATATTGATTCGATGTTTGGATACTATTAAAAATTTATTAGAGATTAATCCCTAAATAACTCGCCAATGATTTTGCAATACGTTCAGTAAAAATGCCAAACTCCCGCCAAAAGTAAATATTTTGTAATGATTGTACGCTAATGCCGTGTAAGCGGTCTCTGGCTTGACTCGTTCATTTGAGAGTATGCAAGGAAGTTCTGGGGAGACCATACCAATGGTTTGAATATTCTTCGCATTGAATTTAAAAATTGGCTGCTCGTTTGATAAACTGTTAATAAATCGCCAAGTTTGGAAATTTTTATATGCATCGCCACATTCACATATTGTTTGCTGAGTTTAGTATGAGAAAAAACGTATTTATAGAATTTTTCACCTCAAACAAACTAACAGTAATATTAAATATTTAAAACGAATTAAATGTAAGAAAAATGCTTTTAGAAAAAGCCTTTGGAAGAATTGGAGCAGAAGAGCAATCGGTGCATGTACCATTTAAAAAAAAACAGCAGAAATATATATTTTGAAGCTTTAATGTCAATCTCATTCGTTACGCAATTTGTGTCCACACTTATATTTCACTTATAGTGTTTGGCGATAAGGGACGCAAAATTTTTTTCTAATTCGTCTACGTTGGCATCTCTAATTTTTCACTTCAGCACTTGTTCATCATTTAACTTAATCGATTTTAATATCAAACGCCGGCCATTGGCGAGTATTGGTTATAAAAGTCTATTATTGTGTGCCCAGTGCAACGATTCATCGCTGGAATGGAATGAATGCATAATTACATTTCCTGTAAAAATAGATAATCAAATCTACTAGAACTGTTCATCCTTTAATTACTTTAAGGTTGTGGTTAGTATTTTAGTTTTTTTCTTCTTTCTAATAGGGCGAATAAAGTATTTTAAGCATAAAGCTGCTCATTTAGTTCCTGAAGGAAGGCCGTTTTATTTATCTCCCCTAATAGTTATTATTAAAATAATTAGAAATTTGATGCGATCATTTACTTTATTAATTCGTTTAGCAGCTTGTATAATGGCTGGTCATTTAATTATTTGATTATTAGCAAGAATGATCTAGATAAGATTTATAGGATTTTCTAGCTCAATTTTCTTACAATGTATTTTATTGGTAGCTTCAGTTGGTGTTTCAGTATTTCAGGGATTTGTTTTTAGTATTTTAGTATTAGCATATGCTCTTGAGTATTTTTAATTTTCGGAAAAGATATTTTATTCATTTCATATTGTTAAAATCTCTGCAGGACTTTTATTAATAGGGTTTGGAGTAATATCAGGAGTCATTGGAATAGTATAAATGAAGAAAAGGAGAAAATAGAAAACTAAAACGAAGCCATTTAAAATGTGATGGATAATCTGTTTGGAATGTCCATGGTATGTGAAAGTATTTTATATGCCTGATTTATTTTAATACGCTTTTATTTAGTTTGATTTGGTTCATGCTTCTGATACAGGAAACATTGCATTCAATTTTTTACTCGCTTCCTAATGTGCTAGACAAATGAAATTTTGCGAACTTGTTTTTTGCCATTAAAAATATTCTGATTGCAATTTCAGAACTTAATTATCTGTTAAAATTTAATAATTTCAATTAATTCTGTTCCTCTGAGACTGGAATTTCTAGTTTCTGAAATGAGAAAATTTTTTACCGTATAATTATTTAAAAAAAAAAACTGAACGGAAAATGATTTAAAAAAAAAAAGTCGTGAATAGAAGAGAGCAGGAGGATTCAAGGACCAGATGTCTGCTCTACAAGCAAGTATCCTTTGAATTTCAGAGGAGTAAAGATTATTTTTTTAATTTCTGGAAAATTCCTCAATTTTTTGCCGTTTTCTTTAAGAAGGCTTCGGTGATTTCTAAAATGTTTCAAGGAGAGGCATTTTATGTGCGTATTCCAATTGAGTTTTTCTTCGAAATGAATGCGAAGGTATTTGATGGAATCTGTCTTTGAATAACTTCTCCTTGCCAGCGAATTGATGATTTCATGAGTTCTCTATATAGTATATGCTGTGTTTTTGGTTTAAATTTGGTTTTTATTTGTTAGTCCAGGAAATGAATTTGACGAATGCTTCCTGAATTTAATTTTCAATTATCTGTCCAGTGGATGCATAGGAGACTGTACCAAAGTCGTCTGCAATTGCTTGAATCTTGCGTTTTCTGGAAAGGTGCAGAATTTCATTTGCTACAAGATAATACAGAACTGGGAGATTCTTGTGGGCAGTCCATCTTCTGTTCTCCAATGGCTGGACCCTCACTTGAATTTCGTGGGATTTTTCTACTTAGCAACAAATTTTTAAAGATTGTTGCCAGGTATTTCGAGCATTGGCTATTGTTAAAACTGGTCACAATTGAGCTGTGATGAACATTTTTAATGTCAATTGATAATACCAGGATATGATGGTTTTGCTTACTTCCCTCTGTTATTTTTTAATTAATTGATGTACTGCCAAATCTGTTGAACGACCTTCTCGGAATCCATTTTGGTGCTCACTGATTTGGTTAGATTGCACTGGATAAGTGAGTGTTGTGTAAGGAGTTTCTCGAGAACTTTACCAATACAGCGGAGAAGAGTGATAGGTCTATAGGAAGAGGCCTCTTCTTCCGGTTTTCCTTTTTGAAAGAGAATAATGCATCCTATTGTCAGTGGGTCCGGAAAGAGTCCCAGATGCAGACACTTACTGAACAATTCAAAAAAGAGGATTGGAAATCTTTGATTTATTTGTTGGTGAATTATATTATATATTCTGTCTGGTGCTGGTGCTTTGCCCTTATGCAACTTTTTAATTGTTGTAACTACTTCATCTCTTGAGAATGCCCTGCCATTTGGTGCCATAGAAATGATTATAGGAAGATCCCCATTTTCTTCAAAGGTGAGGAAACTCTCTTCTGGGAGTTTCTCAACAGTTTTCAATTGACCTCCTGTCGGATCGCTATTTTCGAGAGATATTAATTGAGCTGGTGGAATTGTTTTTTCTGAAAACGGCCTTATTTTTCTTGCCAAGGGATTGGAAGCATTTGTACAGAGTATTTTCCAACTTGACGTCTTGGTTTGTCGTACATGCCTCATGTAAATCGTTTGGTTTTTCTTTAAAAGTTGGAACTCCTCTGGTCTTGTGGGTCCTTGATTCTATTTTTCTCTATCTCCTGCGTCGTTGTGTACCAGATGTGGTACAATATTTATTGCTTTTAATTCTGTAGGAGCTCTTGCAAGCTTTAGTTATAAAATTTTGAATGAGGCTTTTTGCTTTATTAATTTTTTCTGAGAATCGCATTTTTTAATTTCTTGCAGAAGAATATTGGTATTTGGTTTTAGAAGATTGACAAATTTACTGCGATTCCTATGAAGAGTATTGAATCTATTAAATGAACATTGTTGGATTTGGGTGTTAATTTGAATGATTATGTATTTATGATCACTGAGGGACGGTTCTTCAGAGACATCCCAATTTTTAATCTGTGAATTTAGGTTTTGTGTGCAGATAGTTATTTACCTTGTCTCTCCGAAGTTGAAAGAGGGTGGGACATCTAATCTGTTTACAACAAACAGGTCATTTTCCGTGATAATATCTAATACTTTTCCACCTATAGTGTCATTACTTTTGTATCCCCACAATGTATGATGGCCGTTAAGATCCTCTCCAATGAAGCTGGGCTTGTTTTTAGAGAAGTGATGATTTCCTATAAAGCTCCTTCGATGTTAGCGTAGAGAGAGTTATAGGTTGAAGTGAAAGTAGTTGGTTGATTTAGCAACGACATATGCATATAAAAGTGTATAGAAATATTATAAAGATATCGGAATGATCCTAGTTTTGATCGTCATTTAGCTGCATCTAATGTAAATCATTTTCAACTCAGCACAAAATATAAATTTAATATTTTAATGCTACAAATAGAATACAAAACACATGAATTTGTATGATTGATGTGGCTAAAATGTGTGTCATCACGAATAGACTATGTTTCGAAATTTGTTTTCAAAATATCCCGAATTAATTAAATGCACTTCTTTCTACAAGTTACAAGAGAAATCGACCCTCTTTATGTTCTTCAAGCAAAAATAATATTTTGAAGTACGTTAGCACAACTGCTTGTGATAAAGTATTCAGATCGTTTCTGTTTTTATACAAAAAAAAAATCTCTTTCGAGTCAACATTTTTACTTTCTCGTATACGAAATTAGAGAAAGTATAGTAACAGTCAAAAATTTTGTCACAAAAGGACTCAGCAAAATTAACCCCCCCCGGCCCCCCCCCCAATCCGAAAAACACAATTTTGTAAAAAGTCCATCTGTCTATGACAAAAGCCACGGCCTATTAAAAAAAGCCTTAGTTGACATTCTGTATGCTGTGTTTACTCCAAATTTGGAAATTTCTGTCAAATTTTGAGTTAAATGTGTTCAGAGGAATTGAACATGATAATTGCAGAGCAAAGAGAGAACAAATAAATTTGGCAAACGCAGATTTAACATCTATAATTTTCCTGTCGCATTTCGAGCGGAATCCTACCGGGTTACTTACTGTCAGTCAATACTTTTAGAAACGTATTAAACCGATAATTGAAAAATGCAAAAACTTAAAGCTTTCACATTTGATATGGGAATTTATACCTGCAATTCCTTGTCAATAGCTACAAATATTTGTCACATTTTTGCTTTAATCGGTTGAGAAAAAGCTTTCTAAAATACTGATTCGATGTTTGGATACTATTAAAAATTTATTAGGGATTAATCGCTAAATAACTCGGAAATGATTATGCGATATATTCAGTAAAAATGCCAAACTCCCGCCAAAAGTTAATATTTTGTAATGATTGTACGCTAATGCCGTGTAAGCTGTCTCTGGCTTGACACGTTCATTTGAGAGTATGCAAGGAAGTTCTGGGGAGACCACACCAATGGTTTGAATATTCTTCGATTTGAATCAAAAATTGGCTGCTCGTTTGATAAGCTGTTAATAAATCGCCAAGTTTGGAAATTTCTATATGCATCGCCACATTCACATATTGTTTGCTGAGTTTAGTATGAGAAAAAACGTATTTATAGGATTTTTCACCTCAAACAAACTGACAGTAATATTAAATATTTAAAAAGAATTAAAACTAAGAAAAATGCTTTTAGAAACAGCATTTGGAAGAATTAGAGCAGAAGAGCAATCGGTGCATGTACCATTTAAAAAAAAAACAAATAAATATTTTGAAGCTTTAATGCCAATCCCATTCGTTACGCAATCTGTGTCCACACTTATATTTCACTTATAGTGTTTGGCGATAAGCCACGCAAATTTTTTTTTTCAAATTCGTCTACGTTGGCATCTTTAATTTTTTACTTCAACACTTGTTCATCGTTTAACTTAGGCGATTTTAATATCAACCGCCTGCCATTGGCGACCATTGGTTATGCAGGTCTATTATCGTGTGCGCTGTGCAAAGATTCATCGCTGGAATGGAATAAATGCACGATTAGATTTCTTGTAAAAACAGATAATCAAATCTACATATTCACCTAAGAAAAACACGTACTCATTTACATAATACAATTAAGAGATTTTATAAATATATTAACACATTCGGGTATTAGGTATAATTATCCAACCATCCGAAAAATCTCATTTTGATATATTCAGAAAATTTACTTAAACGATACATTCAGGCATGTACAACAATAATGTATTGTGGCAAATTTGGCGAATCTTTGATGAGCTGTTAAGATAAACATCATCAAAGTTTTACCGTCTGTAATCTAATTAGAAATTTTTTCGACAAATCGCTTGATTCATTTGAAATTTGTAAGAAGTATTTGTAGAAGTAGTATTACCAAAATTAAGATGTCTGTTTATGTAATATTAGCAGTGAATTCGGCTTTGTCATTTTTGGCGCAAGAGCAATAGACTAATATCGCCAGTGCAACTGTTGGCATGCAGCTGAAAAATTTTCTCTCAGTTCCTTTAGGTTTTAGTATCACCTAAACCATTCTACCATTAAAAATTAGTTAGCGAAAAATACTTTAATCGGAGGATTTGTTGCTGTAAGATAATTTTATTATGTATTTCCGTACATTCGGTTTTTGACCTATACGTTTCCTTGCATGTGTGTATTTTGGAAAACTCCAGAAGCAAAATGAGGTTGAATTGTGGAAAGAAAGAAGAATAAATATGCAATTTATAAACCTCTTATCGACAAATCAGTTCCAAATGAAAATGAAGTGCTTCGAAATGCAACGCTAAATTAGAAATCCGGGATATGCTTAGTTGCGAAATAAAAGAAGAAACAACTTATAGTTTTTGCATGAAATTGCTTCATCCTGAATGTTACTCAGTCATGTTAAATGCCATAGCACCAATGGGCCTCAGTGAAGATTAGTGTGCACCAACTGTTTGTCGCCAATATTGCAACTCTTTGGATCCCTCTTAAAGCAACCGTACTATTGTTTTGTTTACTACTTTTTGCAATTGTTGAGTTGTACATATACTACAATTACATTATGAAAAATGTTAAATTAAAAATATTAAAAAAGTATCGATTAAAGATTTTAATTTTGTTCTTTATTATAATTAAAATTTTATTAAATAAAGAAATTTAAACGTATAATTAAAAGTTATTTTCTCCTTTCTTTTTTTTTTGATGTGAATACGAACTGAAAATATTTATTCTTTTGCAATTTTTAATTGTCAGTATGCGCTTTAAAAAAATCGTCAGCATTCTCACTTTAAAAGACAGCTGCAATGGAATTCTTCGCAGTTCTCGTTATTCTTTTGGTGTTATAACGGTTGGTTCCCTTCCAAATTTGTTATGCCGGGAGTATTTCGAACCTGTAGAATGGATGAAGGGTGAGTTAAATATGCATATATATATATTTTACGAGTTGATGAAGATGGGAAAGGATGCTTGTTTGAAATTTTGTATTGAAAATCGTTTGATATTGAACCGGCAGAATGGATGAAGGGCGAGTGGAATATATTTTTTTACGAGTTGATGAAGGTGGGAAAAGTATGTTTGAAATTTTGTACGGAGAATGTTCCGATTGCTTTTTGTTCCGTTTTTTCTTTTCTCTTGGTTATGTACTGTTCCTGTTATCCACACAGTCTTTATGTTCTGTTCTGCTAGCGTAGCTACTAGTTTCCCGCCTCCGCTGCTAGCGAAGTCGTAGGATGTTTTTTTTAAGTTAAAAAATTTCTGCACGGTACCTTCTACAGATGCCTTCGGCATCTGTAGAAAACACCGGGCAGTATGGAAAAAAAAAACAATACTTATCAGTAAAAATCCTAAATAGATGGCGGGAAATGGTAACCGTAACTTTTCATCGCAGGTATTTGTTTATTTTGTCCGCCATCTTTATTGGCGACTTGGCATTGTTGGCGCAGCTGGGTGCACACTAAAATTCACTTTTACCGCACCAATGGAACCGTGGGACGTTTTTGACGTTTGACGCAGGAAGTGTTTTGGTATTGAGATGAAATGACATGGTATGGAGAAGAGGATGAGAAATAATTAAAGTCTCAGCAGTAAAGTTTGTAACGCAATTCAGTAACAATTTTTGAAAGTTTTATCTGTGAAGAAATGGTATAATGCTTTTAAAGCAACATTAAATCAATCGAGATTTCCTATTATTTTTTGGTGCATAAAATGATATATATACAGGCAACCTTAAACATTTCAGTGACAGAGAAATATAACGGACTTGAATAAATTCAATTCATGCAATAATCCTTTTCGTTTACAAAATTAAATTCATAAAGCTATCAGATCACTAAACTTCTTTTTATTTTCCTAAATAAATGGATAGCGCTGAAGTGCATGATTTTGCAGCCACATCAGAGTTTTTAAACCAGAACTCTTAAATTACGAGAAGTAATTGATCGAAATGGAAGGATCGACTACTATCTCAAATCATTGAAAAAGAATCACAGCGCATCAGGCCTTTGAATCTAACTCATAACAAAATTTATATTTTAATAAATTGGCCGAATTTTATTTATTTCAATAAAAGTCAACCTTTGTAGTCAACTTCCATTTGAGAACTAAATGACCAAATTCTTTTAACAATGGGAAGCATTGTTGGAGAAAGAATGAACTACAACAAACAGTGGTATTGTTCCCTGAAGTTCTTTTATTGTGCTATACTTTGTTTATATTTACCTTTAAACAATGCATTTCACATGATCTAAAGAATGTCCAAAATCATTACTATTGGGACTCTTCATCGGAAAGCGTCTTACCTCCGCCATCTTGACAAGCTGCAAGCAGAACATTTTGAGCTGTGATCTATTCCGAATAATATCCCGATTTTAAAATGTGTTTATCGCTTCAATCGAGGTGAGTAATGAATTTCTTCTACATACTCTAAAACTTCTGCAAATTTTAATAAAAACCACTGAGTTTCTTCCTTTGGAATATGAATAGTGTATGGGAACTTCGTTGTTAAACACAAGACTCTTGTTTTCAATTGCTTTATCTTCGCAACTGAAATTTTATCTTTTAGGGAATAAAATAAGGATGAAATTGATTCAGATTGATATTCGCCATCTAGCAGCTTTGCTCGAATTATCCTTGCTTTCAACTTGACATTGTGAATAAGTATAAGCGAGAAAAACAAAAACAAAAAAAGTGGATTTAAAGTTTTGTTTTAATTCATGGAAGTGTATTTACTATCGAGACTTAATGCGTCACGAGATGTCTATTATTAAGAAATTAACAACTGCATGTTTTATTTTTATGAGACTGACGAAAAAATGAAATATTTAAAAATATTTGTTACGATAACACAATTTAAAATACTTGAATTTCATCACGCGCATTATATATATGTTAAAATATCATTAGCAATTGATTTTGTCACTGACTTCACTTAGATAATCATTACACTGGATTAAGGTAAAATCCACTATCAGAAACATGCGAAGTTTAAAATTAAAGCATTTAAAGTCTTTCCAAAAATCAGATTGTAGCATGTAATTCTTAGTAGTATAGAGGGGTTGCGATATTGGACAACAAGGATGCTGCTAGTTTGCAGACACATAAACTTCTACTTCTGTCCCGCTTATTTAGAAATGATTTAGAGTGATTTGACGCCATTATTCAAATTTTTCGCTGAACTATCAGAATTTTGGCGATTTAATAATATCAATGATATATAATCCAATTGCTGTGGTCGTTAAACTTTTAATCTTTATGGAAAAATTTGCTCTGCCTCCAAATTTATTTGCTCAAATCAATCTTCGAAAGCGAATCTATTAAATAAATTGAATACTCATTCAGGAAAGTGTCTCAAATAAAGTTTGCATGCAATGCTTTTTATTTCACTTTTACACGTTCTTTTTGCTTAAATGACTCCTATTTAGTCATATCTCTTTTAAGACGGGAAAAAGACTTAATTGCCTCATTGGTGTATGCGTAACAGGATTAAAATAGCAAGGAAAAATAACAAGAACTGTCGACGAAACAAGGATGAGCTAAAGAAAATTAAATGTCACTGCATATTTATCAGTAGTTTTAGAAATGGATCTTCAGTATAGGATGATGCCCATGTAGTATTTGGTCCCTGAATAGTAAAAGATTGATCTTCATAGTAAAGAAAACATATCTTAGGTATACTTGAACGATAAATCTTATCTTAAAAAGAGTAACCTATTTCCAAAGCTCTACTGTCATACAGGTGTTTGTCGAATTTATTTCAAAAACGTATGCAGCAAGAAATATTATATACACATTTTCAATATAGGTATCATATTTTTTTACTTCCCAGTTTACATAGTATAGAAAAAGTAATGCAATTGCTGAAAATTTTGAACTCGAAATTTTGACGAATCTCCGAGTTCTCATGTTTTAGACCTCCCTGTGCTCATAAAGCACATTTTTGCCGTCTGTCTGGGACGAAGAAAACTAAAAATCGATTTGAATAACATGGATAAAATTTGGTACATGGCCTGCAAACCGCATTTGTAGATTTCTATAAAATTGTGAATATAATCCGTTCAAAGAAAGTCCGTCGGTCGTTCGAGTATAAGTTAAGACGATAAAACAAAAAGAACTAGACGAATAAAATGCGGTGCACAGATTTAACAGTTCTAGATCCAAATCCAAATTGCAATGGAGCGTCTCTAGGTTTGTCATTTCGGAAACATGTAGATAACTCAAAAACGCATTGATTTAAATATATCAAATTTGTTATGGGATTTTTTTGACTAGAAGTGTAATTTTGTGACAAACCTTTGTTTCAATCGGTTGGAGGAAGGAGTCTAAAACTCAAATTCGATTTTCGGATAATATTAACCTTATGTCAAGGGTTAATCACCATGGATGCCTCGATAGAACTGGTTAAAAAGATTATTACCACCAATGTTAAATATTTGGTACCTATTGTAAGCCGAAGCCTATTCTAAGCTATTCATTGTAAGCATTTTCCGAGATAATGCTTTTTTTGGAAAGTATACAAGAAAGTTTTGGAAAGACCACTCCCTCTGTTTTAATAACCGATCCTGTTCTAGTCTAGATTTGGGTGCCCCATGGATTGGCGACAAATATCAACGATGAAGGACTATTTCTGGTTTCCATAATGTTTAGTTTTCATTGACGTTACTGTTGGGTTACTGACCGAAAACAGATCTCTTGGCACTGATCTTCGTGTCTAAAAATCCAGGGGTATCTAATTGTAATCTTTTACCACCGATCCCTTTGTTAAAGAGACAAGCGCCTTTTTCTGTAGCGCCTTTTTCTCTGACTTTCTCGAAGGTATATATATAGATACTGACAATGATAAATGGGTACTTTGCGATCTCCATCATTTTCGTATTTTGGGATTATCCCGTCGAACATTTACGCCAATCCGATATTATCGCCAAAGGGGCGATAAAAGATAGCTAAAGAATTAGCGCATTTTCTCGAGAGCTGATTGTTTAAAGAGATAATCCTAAATTACTGATAAATGTTATAGGACAATTATTATGAGAGGTCACCGTTGTATATACATGTATGTAGATGAAATATTCAACGCACCTCTGGAAAAATGTTCGCTTGAGTATTGATGTGAATATTATAATTACTACTGTTCTCTTACCTTTTTTAACCAGGGATATGATGATAGAGCATCCATTTGACAGCAACATATGCATATAAAGATGCATTCCCATATTTGAATGATATAGGTAAGATTATTTGTATCGTCATATCGCTGCAACATCTGTAAACCTTCATGAACACAGTACGAAAAATACTTTTAATATTTTAATGTTTCGAAAAGAATAAAAAAAATTTAATTTATATGATTTATTTGGCTAAAAATGGTGTCATCAGAAATAGAATATATGTTTCGAAAAACCGCTTTAGAAAATTTATGTATTAATTAAACAAGCTCCTGTATTGTTATTAAGTAAAATGATGGAGATTTGAATTTCAAATCAGAAGAGAAATGTACCATCTTCATATCCATCAAGCCAATTCATATATTGCGAACTTAATACATGTCTGCTTGTGATAAAGTATTCAGATCGTTTCTGTTTTTCTACAACAAAATATCTAGATGCAGTCTACTCTTTACCGTCTGATATAAGACCCCGGGGAAGGGACACCTCGAAATGAGGATGAGATGCTTCCGGTATGGTGGTTGGATCTCACCACCCTGGAGGGTACACTAATAGGTGGGGGATCTCACTTCTCCCATCGATGACGGGACGTACTTCCTTCGGGGAGGATTGTACCGTGGCCTGTGACGGCCCTTAGGACTCAACCACAGTTCCCGCCTATGTTCCTGTTGCGGCGGTCCTGTCATTCAGTTTTTATGGTTTAAATCCGTGTGCCTTCGTGGTGGGTCGGAGAGTTAGATGGCTGACTTACCGATTAATATATATATAGTATAGAGAAATTATAGCAACATTCAAAAAATCAAACTCGAGATTTTGACAAATCTCCACGTTTTAGACATCCCTGTGTTCGAAAAATACATTTTTTAGAAAAGTTTGTCTGTCTGTGACAAAGGTAAAACTAAAAAGCATTCAGATAGATGGTTGAAATTTGGTCTGAAGTCTTTCACACCAACTTTGCAGATTTCTGAAAAATGTTGTGTAAAATTTGTTCAGAGGAATTGAACAAGATAATTACAAAACGAAAAGAGACCGATAAAATTCGGTTTAACATCTATAATATTAAACCATAGATTTAACATATATTATGTACCTGTCGAATTTTGAGCCAAATCCAACTGGCTGACTATCGGTCATCCTGTACTTTTAAAAACATGTATACGCGATAATTGAAAAACGCAGTGGCGTAAAGCTATCGAATTTTATATGGGATTTTGCAACTATAAATGCAGTTTTTTGTCAAATTTTTGCTTTAATCGATTCAGAAAAAGTGCCTAAAGCACAAACTCAATTTTGCAACTAGTGTTGCGTGTAATGTTTAATTGCCAAATAACTCGCCAAGTATTACATGATAGATTTAGTAAAAATGCCAAATTTTCGCCAAAAGTTAATATTTTGTAATGATTGTACCAATGCCATGTAAGGCGTTCTCTGACATAACAAATGTATTGGGGAGTACGCAAGGAAGTTTTTGCGAGAAAACACACTCTGGTTTAAATAGTCTTAAAATTGAATCAAAAATAAGTTGCGTGTTTCATAAACTGTTAAACTAAACTGTTAATAAATCGCAAAGTTCGGAAATTTCTGCCTTCATCGCCACAATGACATATTGTTACTGAGTTTAGTATGAGTAAAGTTGTAATTGAAAAATTTCTCAACTTAAACAAACTAACAATATTATTCGGTTATTTAAAATGAATTAAGTGTAAAATAAAGCTTTAAGAATATTTTTACTTCAACTAGGAGAATTTATCGTTTTTTTTTTGCTATAAATTTCAGAAATTAAATTAAGAATAAAAGAAGTAGTTAAGGATAAAGAAAGGGTTGATGAAAAATTCACCCATCTCATTTTGCTATCCAAGCTACTTCAACATGAAGGAAGTATGCAAGCGGTTTTATTTTTTGTTAAGATAAGAATAAAAGAAATGGATTTTGATGTAATCGCCCTTCTCATTTTGTTATCTTAGCAACAGGAACAAGAGGAAGGTATGTGAATTAATTTTATCGTTTGATAGAATAAAAGAGCATTTGGAAAGAATTAGAGCAAAAGAAAAAAACTGAACATTTACTTTTTAAAAAAATTGGCGCGGAAGCCTCTTTATAGCAGCAAAAATAAAAATTTTGTTGCCTTAATGTCAATCTCAGTCCTCACGCATTTTCTGATAACAATTATACTTACAGTATTTGGCGATAAACCACGCAAAAAATTATTAACATTTGTCTCTTTTGGCATATCTGATTGTTTGCTTCGGTACTTGTTCATTAGCCGAGTAGATTCGGCGATTTTAATACCAACCGTCTGACACTGGCGAGCATTCGTTACGAAAGATTCTATTATCGTGTGATTTATCGCAATTCATCGTCGGCATGTGATTAGTTACACAATTACTTTTATTTCTGTTGTAAAAATAGTTCACCAAATCTCCATGTATACTTTGTAAAAACAGATTCATTTAAAGACGTAGTTATGAGATTTTACAAATAAATTATCAACAAATGGGAGTATTTGGTACAATTCTTCCTCCATTGGAAAAATCTCATGTTCATATATTACAGAAATTTCCTCAGTTAAGTTTTGATATATAATCATTTGGCGTCTTGCGAGATGGGTGGCGCTTTTTCTACCGTTTTGCTATTGCTACCGTTCGTGCCACATTCGGCCATTTCGATAAAATTTGGCGATACACTATTTTTTTTTGGTGAAAATGACTGTATATCAAAGCCGTTCCATTTCCTCAAACAATACACTCAATGATGTACAGCAAAAAAGCATGGTGGCGAAATTGGCGGCTCTTTCGTCAGCTTTTATGATAACAAGCATCATAGAGTATTTGCCATAATTAATATATTTTCAAATTTTTTTGACAAATTCCTTGAAAGATTTGAAATTTAACAGTAATATTACTTCTCGAGCATTACCAAGATCAAGATGGCTATTTATATAATATTGACGAAAAATTTGGGTTTCAATTTTTTTGCACAAAAGTCATATATTAGTTTTGACGGCTAGGGTAACAGTCGGCTTGCACCTGCAAAATTGGTGTTCATTTCTTTTTAGATTTCAGTTCAGCCATTCTACCATTAAAAATTATTATGCGGAGGGTTTATTGCTTTACGTTTATTTTATTCACTTTATCTCCCTCAAGACTAGAAAATCAAATGAGAACTAACATTCAGTTTTTTGCCAATACGTTGCCCTTTATTTCGGTAAACTCCAGAAGCAAAATGATGTTCAATTGTGGAAGGAAAGAAGAATAAATATTCTATTCATAAGTCTTTTATCGACAAATCAATTCAAAGTCAGCTTGAAATGTTTCGAAAATAAATTCTAAATTAGAAATCTTATTTGCGAAATGAAAAACAAATTTATAGCATTTATATGAAAATGCAATATCCCGAATGTCACTAATTCGTCTTAAATGTTGACGTTTTTGACTTTAAAGCTAATATGGCTTGTGGAAGAGGACGAACAATTATTAAGGCTTCTGCAACAAATCTTGTTATGTCATTCAGGAACCGAATTATGAAAAGTTATCTGCGCAGGAATCGTATACTGCTGTCATAAGCGAGGAATTAGTACAATGAATCGTATTGTACTTGATTGCTATCTCAACCATTGCAAAAATATCACAGTGCATCGGGCCTTTTCAACCGAACTCGTAACGAAATTGATATTTTTATAAATGGCTGAATTTTTATTATTTCAATAAAAGTCAACCTATGCAGTCAACTTCCATTTCAGAACTAAATGACCAAATTCTTTTAACAATGGGAAGCATTGTTGCAAAAAGAATGAATTACAACAAACAGTAGTATTGTTCCTAAAAGTTATTTTATTGTTCTATACTTTGTTTAGATTTACCTTTAAACAATGCATTTCACATTTAAAAAATGTTTAAAATCATTACTATTTAGGACTCTTCATCGGAAAGTGTCTTACCTCCGCCATCTTGAGAAGCTGAAGCAGAACAGTTTGAGCTGTGATCAATTCCGAATAATATCCCGATTTTAAAATGTGTTTATCGCTTCAATCGAGGTGAGTAATGAATATCTTCTACATACTCTAAATTTTCTGCACATTTCTATAAAAACTAATGAGTTTCCTCCTTTGGAATATGAATTGTTAATGGGAACTTCGTTGTTAAACACAAGACTCTTGTTTTGAATTGCTTTATCTTCGCAACTGAAATTTTATCTTTTAGGGAATAAGATAAAATAAGGATGAAATTGGTTCAGATTGATATTCGCATTCTGGCAGCTTTCCCTCGAATTATCCTTGCTTTCATCTTGACATTGTGAATAAGTATGAGAGAGAAAAACAAAAGTGGAATTGCAGTTTTGTTTCCAATTTATGCCAGTTTATTTATTATAGAAATTTAATGCATCGCGAGAAGTTTATTATTATTTTAAGAAATTAACAACTGCCTGTTTTTTTATATTTTCGTTATATTAACTAAAATGTGAAGTATATAAAAATAATTGGTATAATTTCATAATTTGCAATACGTGATTTTTATTTCGCGCACTGTATGTTTGTTAAAGCAACATTAATAATTGAATTTGTCTCTGACTTAACTTCGATAATCATTACTATAGATGAAGATAAAATCCAACATCTGAAAACCTCCGAAATTTGAAATTAAATAATTTAAAGTCTTGCTTAAAACAAGATTATAGAATGCAATTCTGAGTAATATAATTAGGTTGCGATATTTTTCACTACGAATAATGATAGCGTGCAAGAACATAAACTTCTACTCCTTACTCAATTATTTTGAAATAGTTTAGCACGATTTAACATAACCCTTCACATTTTTCGTAAACTGTGTATGTTCTGACGATTTCACAAATTTCCAGTCATATCGTCAAAATACATATCAAAACTCAGTATTATGTGAAAAGATTTTAAACAAATCTGTTCACAGAAACTAATAACACTAAATTCTTTTAGTGAAAAATTAAAGTTAATTTCAAATTTGTTTAGATAGAAACGTCTCTACAATATAGAATCCTTGAAATCAGAATTAAAAATTAAGTTTAAATTTACAAATATTAACGAACGAGGTTTCTTTAAAATTTTCTCACATGATCTTTAATATTTTTCTTGAATAATGCCAACCAAAAAGACGTCTTGCATAGCATTGGCGTAAAGTAGTTATTAAATATTAATTTTTGGCAAAATTTAAGAATTTTTGCACTATCTGCATATGATCCTTGAATTTGTCTTGGCAATTAATAAACGGAAAGCAGTTAAAGGTATCCAAAAATCTAATTCGAGTATTAAACACGTTATTTATAAAAGATTGAAACTAGAATTTGATACAAAACTATGCTATTATTAATATATCCATCATATAACAAGAAGGTTATAATTACGTCATTGAGTTTTTGAAATACAAAGTTTACATACTCCTGAAAGTACAGATCGATCAATACCTTTTTAGATTTGGCTCAAAGTAAGTGTTCAATAATTTCTTTTATATTCCGTACAACGTTCAAACTCTGCGCATTCTCGAGCATTCAAGCATCTTTCCTGCAGAGTAAGTTATAATTCTATATATTTGATTTATTATATATAGCTCTATTAACTCTGAGTTTTCACCTTTTTTAAGAGAACGAAGGATGGCGAGTATAAATGCCCATCCAGGGAAAGTAAGAGAATACAGTATCAGAAAATCTAATGAAGGAAGACAGAACCGCGGAGACAAAGAAGTTGAAATATTTAGGACCTTTTGAATACTGAAAATTCAGCTTATCCGAAGGCTCTCCTTCTCTATAGGGTAAGTGTTGTATAATTTCTCTTCTTT
>JAPMOR010015164.1:16955-57836 GCA_026543865.1 Argiope aurantia | reverse complement strand
CTTCTCTATAGGGTAAGTGTTGTATAATTTCTCTTCTTTTCCGTACTACTTCAAAATCTGTGCATTCTCGAATCGATATTAATCTCTTCATTTCATCCGTTTTATTTCTTTTGTAGATGAGGGTGGGTTGTTGGAGAGTTGTGAGAGTCGTGCCACGACCCCCGATAGATCGGGGGTCGTGGTATAGATATCTTTCCTTCCAATCCCTCGCTCATTGCCAGTTCAAGAGAGATGTTTTCTATCTCCTCTTTACAATCCAGACTTTTACCCAGTAACTTTTGTAGTTAACTGACCACAGTACAGTGATCTCGAGGGGCTTCTGAATTAAATTGATGTATTGAAAATGCACCTCAGAACTACCTCTTGAATTTTAAGTTAAAATTACTCTTTGCCTGGTATCATGTGGGGATTAATATCTCAATAAAATGAACGTAAATATTTTTAAATTACTCTGAATCATAATAGTTTCAGGTTATTTATACATTTAATAAAAGAAATTTGATGACTTTTGAAAAAAACATTTTTTTGGTGTGTTATTTCCTGTAAACTGTTGTTCTTACTGTAACAAACTGCTGCTCTGTAAACACGATTTCTTACATGCTCATGCATTAAATAAGCCCTTATCTGTACTTTTCCCATCAATATAATTATTTTAAATCGTTATAATTTTAATATAATTGGACAGAACTTCACTGCAACTGACCGCTTCAGTCTGCTGCCGGACGCATTCTTATTGGCCGAAACGGATCGCCTAATTTATGACATTCCTTTCGAATGCACCAAATATCTGAAGCAAGAGAAAGAGGCGATGCCCTGGAATCAGTTCCGAGATCAGTTCTTGTATTTTATGAGCCATCTGGATCCACACTCCGAAACTGCTAATTTACTGAAGGTGAGGTAAAATTCCTATTTCATTTTATGCTACACACACTCTTTATAACTTTTAAAGTGAATAATTCTTCTGAAGAATGCGTGAGGGATTTTACTTCTATTTGCAAAAGAAAGTATGATTATGTATGTCAAATATTATTCTAATTCCATGTTACAAGACTTAAATGTAATTTGAATATTGCGAGCAGAATTTGTGAAACTCATGGCATTGCCATAAAATGAACCTCCTGGCGGAATGGAGAATAGTAGCAAACAGTTGCAACTGCATATCCAAATTTTTTCTATTATTCTTGAGTGCTATTACAAATGTAATGAATTTTTTATTTCAAAAATTATGTTGTAACGGAGACTTTGGAGTAGAAATGCCCACTTAAATACTTTAAATTTAATATTTATTTAAAATTAATTTGGTCGAGATGTGAAGGCTGATTTGTGAGTTTTATCATTAGATTAAAAGTGGTTACGTTACAGGAGAATTAGTCTGGGTCTTTTGGTATTTTTGTTTGGTTGATAAATTTCTATCTCTTTTACTGCTTCGTTATCAATGTGGATTATATCGTGAAAGAATTTTTCTGCAATGCTCTTGATGAATTCTTTTATTGAAGGGATATTGAGGGCTCGTCTTATATCGTCGTTTCTCATGAATCATCTCGCTTTTGCTATTAGTCTAAGGATTATATTTTGGCACCTGTCTATGATGTTTAAGTTGGATTTTGCTGCGTATGCCCAAACTGGACAAGCATACGTTAGGACAGGTCTTAGCATAGCTGTATAAACAAGCAACTTATTTTCCCCTAGTCATTTCTGAATTTCAATAAGGGGATATAATTTGCGGGCGTTATCTCAGAATGTTTGTTTGACATAGTTAAGATGGGGATTCCAAGTTAAGGTTTTGTCTAATATTACACCGAGGTATTTGGCTTCCTGAGACCATGAGATTTCAACTTCATTAATTTTAATTAGGTTTTGGGTAGTTTTCCTTTTCTTTCTGAAAAGCACTGTTATTGTTTTTGAGGCATTTATTGCAATTTTCCACTTTGAGAACCAGCTTTCTAGTTCTTGGATGTATTTGTTTAATGCGCGAGTGATGAATTTTGTTTCTGTTTTTGGCCAGTATAGCTGTGTCATCTGCGAAAATGCATAGTTTGGTATTGTTTCTGAGGTATATTGTTAATAAATATTGAGTATAAGGTGGGGGATAATTTAGCTCCTTGCGGAACACCTGCTTTCATGGAGCGAAGTTTGGAGAGTGTGGCGTTAACGCGTACTGTGAAATTTCTGTTAAAGAGGAATTTAATTTTACGAGAGGAGGAGGAGTGTTGTAAGAGATTAATTTATAAATGAGTCCTTCCAGCCACACTCTATCGAATGCTTTTTGAACATCGAGGAAAACCGCTCCCGTGTTTTCTCTATTTTCGAAGCCTGCGGTGACATACTCAACGACTCTAAGGAGTTGGTGAGTAGTAGACAATTTGGGTTTAAAGCCGAATTGCATGGGGATTAGAATGTTATTGTTGATCAGGTGCTTATTAAGTTTTTGTAGGATAAAGTGTTCTGTTATTTTACTGAAATTAGGAAGGAGTGATATTGGTCTGTAGTTGGTGGGATCAGTAGGATCTTTTCCAGGCTTTAAAATAGGAATCACGACAGCAGTTTTTCAAGATGAGGGGAAGTATTTAAATTTGAAAACGAGTGTAATTATTAAGTACAGTTTGAATTTGGTGGCGAGTGGAAGAATTTTGATAATTTTATTTGAAACACTGTCTATCCCTGGAACCTTTTTTACATTTAATTTATTTATGTACTGGAAAAATTCCATAGACGTTGGAGGCTCTATTTCGGAGTTTTTTAAAAGTTTTCTTGGGTATTGCTTACTTTGTTTTCTGTGTCAGTGTTATGCATGTTATTCAAGGTGAATTGTTGCTCCAAGCTATCAGCTAAAGTTCCGGCGTTATCACTGTTTGAAATGGCAGTACTGGCCTGGCCTTTGAGGGCGGAGATTTTTGTACGTGTTTTCCTCAAGTGTTTTGCTGTGTTCCAAAGTGAATTATCGTTGGGTTGAAGTGCTAATAGCTTTTTTCCAGTCCTCTTGCCAAACTCGTTTTCTGGTTTTTTTCTATTGCTCTATTTAATCTGTTTAGGCCTTTTTTATCAGATGGGTCTCTAGTTCTTTGCCATTTATAACGCGCGCTATTTCTTCTATTTAACAATATTTTTAATTCGTTGTTTACGTATTGGGTGTTGGGATCCATTTCTTTGGAGTTTGCGCGAAAAGTTGTTGTGATTATGTTTGTAAAATGTGTGATTAGAGTGTCTATGTCATCTGGTGAATTTACATTTAATATTTAAGTCGGTGTTGTACAGCATGTTTGTTTTAAATTTAGTCCAGTTTGATTTTAATCCATTGTTGTGTTTGGGGGTAAAGTAAAAATTTAATAGAACTGGGTTGTGGTTTGAGCTTAGTTCCGGGACCGAGGATATGTCGTATGGGTGTAGAAAATTTTTTGTTATTGCAAGATCTATGAAAGATGCAATGCAGTTTCCGTAGGCCTGTTCAGCCGACGGAGATCATAGAATTTATGAAAAACATTAAGCCGAATAAATCGCCAGGATTGGACCTAATTACAAATGGCATGATTAAAAATCTCCCGCCTAGATTTATTTTATATCTAACTTTTTTAATAAACAAACTAATAGAAAATTGTTATTTTCCCGATTGCTGGAAAACAGCTGTGGTTGTCCCTATTCCAAAACCAAAATCTGATTTGACTTTACCTCAAAATTTCAGTCCCATCTCGCTACTTAGTAGCTTGGGCAATCTGTGCTTCTCAAACGCCTGAATCAATTCCTCAATGACAACAATATAATAATTTCCGAACCATTTGGATTCCGGGAAAAATCTTTCGACGAATCACCAGCTAATTCGTGTTACAAAATTGATCCACGAGGGCTTTGTGAAGTCCCAAACCACAGATGCATTTTTTCTGGACGTAGCCAAAGCCTTTGATAAAATTTAGTACGAAGGGCTTCTATTCAAGTGCATGCGACTTGGATTTGCGGCACAATTTGTCAAAATTTTACGCTTGTACCTACTCTCTCGTCATTTTCGGGTGCGAGTAAACGATGTCGTTTCATCGCCCAGCTCAATCCTGAGTGGCTGTGCGCAAGGGAGTTTACTTTTCCCAACTCTTTTTAACATACGTGTTAACGATCTACCTAGAACTAGTAATTGTCACTTAGCAATTTTTGCAGACGATACCGCCATTCTCACACAGCATAGGAATCCACAGACAGTATAGTCTCCACAGAAAAGTATTTATAGTGGGAAAAACTCTTATCTGAAAAAGAGGATCAATATCTTTCATTTAAATACGCAATTACAAAACACATGTGGAGACTTGAATCGGTTTTTTCTACCCCACCCTTTCTGATATTTTATTTTTTGTTTTCGGCTTCTTGCATCTTTAAAACAGTTTTAAATAAATAAATAAAAATGTAATCAGAATAATTTTATTTTATTGTTCACCAAATTTTAAATTGATCATTTTTTACGAATCTCTTTTCAAAACCGACTGAGAATATATCCGATTCTCTAATCTTTATTTTGATTATTGTAGATTTCAACTCAAAATATAATTTAGCTGACTTAATGTAAAAAGAAGCTAAAATGCAAGATCGCTGGAGACTATACAATTTTATGCAAAAAAAAAAGTTAATAAAGCATTCTGAAAAAATGTGATTAAATGACATTTGGATGGACACAAGGGATTTTTTATTTGCTTGAAAACTTCATGCCAAGTAGTGATAATAATTATTAAATGTGTCGCTTATTGTATAATACCATTTGTTATAATGTGAACTTTCAAGCAGTTGTACATCGTATAAGATAATATTATTGTAAAATTAAATGAGTCTCTTCTTGATTCTTATGAAAAAGAATATATACATTCATATTATTGGCAATGAAGCAGGAAATTTAGCAGATAGAAAAATGGTGAAAAAAGTTCAAAGCCGAAGTCCTCCTACGGTAAACTTGCAGAATAGTGTAATAGACTATTAATGGAAAAAAAAAATCTGGCTCAGCTCCCGTATACGGCCTCCGCCAAATTGGCGAGAAATTTGGCGGATAAACGGTAATTTCTGGTTGCATATGTATTCTTTATGGTAACCTTAAACCTTAGAAGATATTCAGTATTTTTATGTGTTTTTATAAGGAGCAACTAACATATACAGCTATTAACTTTTATAAACTATGTTTTTAAAATGAAAAAAATATCAATGTTTATATATCATGAGAACATATTCAGCATAAAATTAAGAAATCATATTTAAAAATCGGAGCAAAAAATAATTTCGTCATAATCATTTAATATTAATTTTGAGCATTTCATTATACATAAAAGCAAGTGAGCATTTCATTATGCTTCATTATACGTATAATTAAACAAATAGTTTCATTTGGATCTTTATCATAAATATTTCAATACCCCCCTCCTCCTGACTTATGCTCGTGTATTTTGTCAGTCCTAGGATTAAGCCTAACATGGCTTCAAAAATTAGTCAATAATCACAACATTTATCTGAATTATTTAAAATAAAAAGGGGGCATCGCCACCCCCCGACTTATAGTCTATTGCATTTTGTCAGTCTTGGAAAAAAGCCTAATGTGGCTTCAAAACTTCCAGTTAAGAATCACAACATCCTAAACACGCGTTATTGGCGACTTCTTGGCGAAAAAAATGGCGCCACTAGGCCGTATACGGGAGCTGCTCCAAAAATCTTAATGCAGTAAAAATCTTATTTTTCTGGAGGTCACGAGAAGCAAAAATAGTATTCGCAACATTTTAGTGAATACTATGAAGGAATGCGGTATACTAAAAATTAAGCAGTCGGCCACAACAAATCCTGTCAATACTGCTACGTTCAGTGATGGTGGGGTGGTCGGTTGCACGTAAGAAGAAGGTATACTAAAAACTAATAAAAATGCAGAGTAAATAATTAAGATTTTTATCCATTAATGGTTATAAAATATTCTAACAATATTTTTTGGATCGTATGAAATCAAATCAGTTTTACTTATTCTTAAAAATGCACACACACAAAAAAATAATTAGAAATATTTTAATAGTAGAACAATAAATAAATTTACTCCATATAAAAACAGTAAGCAGTAAACAATGTAGGAAATTGAGAAATGCAATTTTAAAAGAATCGTATTTCAGAGCAATGGATTTTTTTTGCGAGCAATAAACATTAATGATTCCAACGATGACACCTGTATTGAAGAAAGTCCTCTCATAAAAATCAAATGATTCGAGCATTTGATATTTTGAAATACGGTGTGGCAACATCGGTAAATAAATTTTGAAAATCAATACAAGTTCGAACTTCATACAAATGAACTATTAAGGAATAAATGTTAATAAGTAACAATTCATATTTTTTTTTACTGTTATTTTTAAAATAAATTAGCAATATACCTGAAGTGTCACTCGAATCCCACCCCGCTTTTTTTGATCTGATTAAAGTGTGGTTGATTTTACCCAATTCATTTATGGCTGTGAACCATTTAATATTATAAACATTTTAAGTCCCGACGTGTCACAGAGGGCGTAGGGACAAAATGCTTCAAAAATTAAGTACTTTTTAAGCATTTTACTCAAAAAAAATGTAACACCTTTTTCCATTCATGCATCAGCGAACCTGATTATTTTCTAAGAATAGGTTGTTTTCTGGTTTATAATAAAGTTTCGTTTTTATTGAAATTTTTAAAATTAATTTTGAATGTGTATTTTTGAAATTTTAAGCTATCTCTGCAATAGCATAGTAATTCTAATACTTTGGATGAATGCATCATTTCTGAATTTACATTGGCATTGATAAAAATATATAGCATGGCGAAAAATTTTCTTTTTGATTTTTATATATGCTGCAACAAATGAAATTCGGATGTAAATTAAAATTTCCCTCCTGCTCTAACTCACCGTATTGAGCAGTTTAGAATATTTGATTTGCCGCCTTATAAAGCTAAGAGCTGAAGTACATCAGGAGTTTCACATCATAAAATTGCCAGAAATGGACGATAGGGCAATGCAATGTTCTAAATGAATATTTCAGATCGAATTTTTTAGTAGAAAATAATAATAGAAATTTAATAGAAAATAATTAAAATAAATTTTATAATCATGTCTTATTTCTGATTTTCAGTAAAGGATATTTTTTAAATGTTTCTCATTTTGCAAATTTAAAAAATCCTGCTTTTTAACCTCCATCAAAAATAATTAAAATTTTATTACTTAAGCTTTAAAAAAGTCGCAAAAATATGATTATATATTTTAGCAAGAAATAAAAATGATTTCACAATTCCTCTTTCATAAATAAAGGAAACAAATTCACTTAGATAAAAAAAAAAAAAACAATTCTGCAGTTACAAGTAAAATGAAAATTTTAAAGAATGACAGTGAATGCATTTTTTAAATTGTAATTTTTGAAGTGAGAGTAAGACTAAATGCTGCAGTGACTTAAAATTTCAAGATATTATTCAATGAATTGCTTTGAATTTAGTTTGAAAATTTTGAATTAAATTTAAAAAGAAGCAAAAAAAGCATTTTTTTTTTTTTAATTATAACATCAACACATTGCACGTGACTCAACAATTCAAAGAAAAAATGACATTATTTTGAATTTTATTAAAAGAAAATGTTACAAATTGAGTTTTAGATTTATTTTCCAAAAATTAGTAAAACTAAAAGAAAGAAAAAAGTATTCACTCAAACGAAATTAGAATTCAAACAATCTTTTTAAACCTTTAAAACGGTGTAAAAATATTTTTTCATTCAATTATATGTTTTGGTGATAAGGCGGAAATAAATTATGTTTTAATTAAACTAAAGCGTTTCTAATATCCCAGAAGGAACTTCCTACCACATGTCACTTTCCTAACTTAAATAATTTGTCAATCAGGGCTAAGAGATTTCAGTGGGAAGCAGTATAAATATATATATAATCTGTTTGAGTTACAAAAAGAGAAAAAGTAAAAATCGTCAAACCCTAAAGAATAAAAGTTTTGGATCCTTAGGGAAGAAAGAGAGGGTGAATCTTACTCTCTCAATGGAAGATGGAGGTTTATGACCCTATTTCCTGCTTTAACCTTCTGACTCCCAATGCGGCCGGACATTCAGACATCCACAGAACGGCCAAAATCCCACCTGTTAATTTTCTTCCCCTTTTCTCAGCAGGGTCGTAAAATGGTGCGGGGCGATTTTGTCTTTTTAACAGTGGTTGCTTCCGTTTAATTTACAGAACGCTTTCTGCTAGCCAGCTACTAAATTCTCTTGCTAATATCGGAAAGTTTTAACTCAAGAAGAAATTAATAAAATAATGTTTGAAGATAGAGATGAATCTCATTTAGATATAAGTGATGATGAAAATGCTGGATTTGATACTTCAAACTCTTTTCAAGAAGAAAATATTTCTACTTTGTTAGAAAATGATTCTGTTAGCGAAGACGATATTGAAGTTTTCGAAAATAGATAACTCGGCACAGATTATTGAATGGAAATCAAATTTGATAGAAAATAAAATTATTTCCATTCCTAAATTTGATCAACTTTCAGGCCCACTCCATAATTTACAAATATCGGAAAGTATGTAAAAATAAAAAAAAACATTAAATGAATTAAAATGCTTATTGTTTCAGAAAACTGTGTTTAAAATAGTATTAATCATTTTTCAAAGCTTTATAAAATAACAAATTAAATATTCCTTCCTTAAAGAATTTTGCAAATCGTTTGAAAATTGGCTGATATTGTATTTTTTGTGTGCATTGCTTAAATCAAAGAACATAATTGAAAAAAAAATGCTAGCAAACGTTTTCTTTGTTTAAAAATTCAGTCTGATTGCTGTATTCATAAAATTGGATATTTTTTCGTAGTATTCTTATTTTAGTATTTAACAGCTATTTTGGGTATGCGGAGTCGTTTGAAGGGAAATGAGAAGTTTTGATTTGGATAATTTTGACAGTGTACCTGCAAAATTTTAAATTGGTATATATCTACCAGAAAGTAATATTTCCATAAAATATTATTTGCCCAGTGTTACTATTCTTTCATTTTAAATTAAAAAATTTAGTAACTTTTGAAAATTTACATTGTTAATGAAGTTATTTCTTAAATATCAACCATCACTATGAGACGGGTGAAATGAAAGTTGAACAGCTAACTCCTTACTAATCCATCCCAAACCTTTAATATTTTTCTTTTTTGGTTATTCTAATTTAATTCCCTTCTAGCGCTCTTAAAATTCATAAAACTTTTCTATTTTTATTTATCAAAATACTCAATTATTTACTATTGTAATTCTTTTTTTCCCCCCTCTCTCTCTTAAAAAACCCAACTCAGACAGAAATAAAATCCCTTAATTAGAAGTCCGACAAATTAATTAACCCCGTTGTTTCCTTTTTTTTATATTTTCCTACTTCTTCTCCCTTTAACACTCCCGAGCGGCTAATTATTCTGAGTATGGCTTCTCAAAAATTTATCTCTATTCCTCAAAAGATTACTTCAAAAAAGTATCAGCTTGTCACAAGAGAGTGTTCGAAACACTAAGGAGCATTTCTCATTCTCCTTCCTTCCCAATCGCGGGGGTTGGTTCAATTACCCCAGTGGGGAGACTGGATTTTAATCTATCTGGCTATCTTTACTTACTGACTGACCACTCCTCTCCCCCCTTTCCGCTCTTCACTCCCCAACTTTCATTATTATTAGCAATAGATAGTTCCAAACTAAAATGTGATCTGAATTCGTTTTTCGAAAAACTAACACATCTTGGAAAGGGAAAAAATATTAGGAAGTGCGATCCATTAGAAATGTATAAAAACGAATACATTTGTGAAAACGCATCTTATTGGGAGTGCAATTATAGAAGAAAAAAAAAACTCCTTTCAATTCAATGCAGCCGACGCCTCTCGGTACGTTTTAAATTAAATAAATGGCAACTGAACTTGCACTTCCACGCTTAAACCTAACTTCAATTAACTATGATCTTACGGTAGTATGGTTTGCTTAATATTAAAATTAACGACCTTTTAAACTAGCAATAAAAAAGAATTGATAGCTGTTTGGTTCAATTTATAAATCTTTCCCTAAATTAAGCAACCGTGCTTTAAAAAAAGCATAAAATAATAATAAGGGAATTTGACAGGAAACAATCCTTTGGCTGCAGAAAAATATTTCATAAGTTGGCCAGAGGAGGTGGTAGCAGAAAATGTTTACACGAATCATTAACAGCGAATCTCTAATGTTTTCGTATGGAATGGGAAATAAAAGAACAGAAACAAAGAACGCGCGCGCATTGAAACCACACAGCAGTCGCATGGCGGCTCATAAAAACGGCGTCCGGATGCGAGTGATGTGGGGTCACGAAAGCCTTTCATGGGCCACCAAAATGTCTCCTTTTTCTTTTGTAGGAGAATTACGAAGTATTTTTTTTTCTTTCAAAATTTAAATACAATTAAAATCAATCTGATTTTAATAAAGATAAAAATACATAAAAACATTTAAAAAAGAGTAGGGAATATTCTGTAAGTCCAAAGTAAATAATAAAATTCAGATGATTGAGTTCATAAAAAAAAGTCCAAATTCTTCACAAAACATCCACAAAAGTAGCAGATAAAAAGTTTTCAGTTTGTCCTTATGGAGTTCTTCGGAGTTTGTTCATTGAAGAGTCATCATTTCTGCGAAAATTCTCGATTACAGCAAAGGACAGTCAAGTCCATCGCTGAATGTCAGTTTTCTTTCCTTTCTAAAAGTTTCATCACTCTGCAGTATGAACATGACATACACGTCGCAAAAGTTCATATTCACATCCTTCCAGTAGCAGGCTGGGAGAAGAGTATTCGCCTCGCGGGATATGGAAAAGGAAAAATATATGTATATACATATTAATAAGAATGCAATGCACAACAATAAAACAATATCATGAAAGAAGACAATAATAAAAATCATCAATGAATTTTTCTTTAGATAGTTCAGCGTCTTCTGTTTAATTCAGGAGCAACATTTTGCAATTCTTATGAAGGTAATAGTTTTTAATCAATACTTTCTTCTCATCTATTGTAGTCATCAAAAAAATTCGAACTCGAGATTTTGAAGTATCTCCTCGTTTCGGTTCTTTTCGAATTCAAAATGCACAGTTCTGGCATTTTGTTTGTCTGTCTGTCCCACTGTCATAATTCAAAAATGCTTTGAGCTAGACGTATGAAATTTGGTATACTAGCTTCGCTTACGTTAACACAATAAGTACAAAAGGAAGACTATCGCTAGATCGTAACAAAGATCGCTAGAAAAGAAGCTATCGATGCAATTCGAGACACAGATTTCAATACCAGACACACATCAAATCTCGAATCAAATCAAATAAGGAGTTGACCGAGTATCGCTCTGCAGCGCAATATTTCAGAAGACTGTAGATGGAATGACTCAAAAATGCAATGCCTTAAAAGTAGTCACAAAACCACATACCAAATTTGATATAAGTGTAATTCAGCGTCAAATTTTGGTTTCAGTTACTTAGGAACAACGTGCCTAAAGCACAAATTCGAGTTTTGGATACTATTCTCCGTTTGTCAGGGATTCATCGTCAAAACACATGCCAAGGTTCACACAATTGATTCAGTAAAAATGCTAAAGTCACGCCAAAGGTTGATATTTCGTAACTATTGTACGCCAAAGCCAGGCAAGGCATTCTTTGATATCACACCTTTATGAGAGTATACGAGAAAGTTTTAGGTGACCACTCCCGCTGGTCTTTATTCAGCGTCCATTTCTCGTTATGATTCGGATGGGCCAAGTGCATTTCTTACATCATCTATTAGCAAAAAGATATTCATTTAAAGAAATGGATGCAATCGCTAAACATCATGAATCAAAATTTCATTAACAGTAGCAGGTGTAGCCGAAATGTAAATTTTATCGAGTCGATTATTTCGCAAGCTAGAAATCGATACCCGCTGGATAGAAACTACTATTTTCTTTTGCCAAAAATTTCATGTGTTCGCTGTCTCATCTCGTATTAAAAATGGAGGAAAAATGAAGAATCAGTGATAAAAAAAATGAATTTCACTGAAATAGGAGTGGATTCAATCATTTGGTGATCCTAGGCATTACACATTACGTGGTCCCTCCTTTAATAAATAAATCGATTTGATTTCATATTTCACCAGAAATTTAAATTAAACAGGCTGTTCATAATTTATTTCAGTTTATTTATATTATTTCTACAATTCCGTGAAAATGTGTATGCATTTACAAATTTATAAGCAATGTTTGGTGACCAGCTAGAATATTGGACATACTGATTGCGTTCAATTGTAATGTTATCCTTCATACAAAAAATCTTGATGTTTATGATTTTTTTTTGAGTTCAATTTTTTTAATCAGTTAAATGCCATGTAGTCTATAATTGAATGATAGCAAAAGCTGCCATTCAGTGTAGAATTAGATGCGTATGGAACACAACGATGTTCAGTTTATATTATATATATATTCAGTTCAGTTATCTTTGCATCATCCATAATGTGAATCGCCCGTGATTCAAACCTATTATTTAATTAGGTGCGCTCACCTCTGTTACAATTAAAATATAGTAAAGGATTAAGCATGAAATTGATCTAGACATTTAAAACTTTCATTTTAAAAGCCTCACTCACACTTGTTCCATTCGTTGTATGAATGAACTCTACACGAGTCAAACCCCATGAACAACGTAACTGGGAAAATGACTTTCTAGTCACACAAGGCAGTGCAACTTGGCCTTTTTACTTTCTCGTATGCGTGATATAGGAATCGTCAAAAAATTCGAACTCGGGATTTTGACGAATCTCAACATTTTAAATGTTCCCGAGTTTGAGAAACATATTTCTGGAAAGTGCCCATCTGTATGTGACAAAGATAATTGAAAAACGCTTTGAGCTAAATAGATGAAATTTGGTATATGGTCATTACATTAAATTCGTAGATTTCTGACACATTTTAAGCAGAGGAACTCTGCCGGATGCTGGAATATAATTTACATGAATACTTGAATATAAGTTATCGCGTTAACTACAAAACGAAGAAAGCTAGATGAATGAAATTCGGCGAACATATTCAATAACTATACTGTTGATGCTTGTCAAATATTGAGCTAAATCCAACTATGAAATGAACGTTTATCGGTCTATCATTTCAAACGATTAAACGCAATATAAAATGAAATAATTTAAATATATCAAATTTGAATACTATTAACCGTAAGGCAGGGATTCACGCCAAAAAAAAAAAAAAAAAAAAAAGCCAAGAATGTGACGACAGATTCAGTAAAAATACTGAACCCAAGCCAGAAATTAATATTTCGTGACTATCGATCACCAATGCCATCCAAGGCGCTGGCTAGGAGTAAATGGGAGCAAATTTTGAGGAGAACACAAAACACAGAGATGGATGATAGAAACCGAACCAAAATTTAATAGTACTCTAATATCTTAAAATCAATAGAATGTGTGTATATTTGACGATTAACTTAATATTTTTTCAATCGAAAATCTGCTTCTCCTCCTTTTCACCACCAAGAACCTGGGTAACCGACTATCCGAAAGTTTACTTATCTGGTGTTGTTATATTAATGTTCCATTTTAAAGCAACACCAGGGCTATTTTGGAACGGGCCTCGTCCTTTTGAGGCGTGGTCAGATGATGAGAACGATACCTGAGAACGCCCCTCTCCAAACTTCCACACCACACCAGAGAGAGGACATTCGACCCCGATGGATTTAACGAGCACCAGACCCGGTTCTTCGGCGGAATCTAGTTTCGAAGCTGAAATCCTCCGGCTCCGATCTCCGCGGCCCGCTTATTCGCAAAGCCTCCTTTGTTTGATTCTTGCGAAACACTGGTGCTGGTAGAAATGAGTCGAAACGAGTATTATAGGTTAAAAAAGTACTGTAATTAAATGACACAGTTTTAGTGTGAAATAACCTATATTCTGTATCCACTTCGCTTTGGGGCTAAATTTTAGCCGCAGTTATGATAATTAAATTCTTATGAATAACAGAGTCCTGAATAGAACCGTAACGCACTAAACTAACACTAAAACTGACTGAAAAATTAATACTTCAAATGTTATGAAATTATTTTACATAATGATATTTTATTATTTCATTATATAATGCATTTTAATATTACCTTAGTCCGATATTAAAAGGTGTCAAGACATTTTAATTTGTCTCATTTTATTTAAAAACAGTAAGCACTTCGCTCATTTTTAGGCAAAATGCGAAGAAATCCAATTCTGCATCAAATATTTCTTACTAATTTAAAAATTCCAAAAAACTTCTGAATAAAAATAAGATTAAAAAGCCTTCGCAATGTACTCCTTGCATAAATTGCTATACGAGTGTGGTTTTGTATTGTATAACCTTAAAATGAAGCGCTGTAAATTAGAAAATATTCATTCATTTAAACTTGTTTGAATTCACTTTAATAATATATCTAATCGATAATGGAAGAATCCATTTTAGAAGTAAATTCGGAATTCTTTGGAATTTGGCCTTGGTAGAAACGAGTAAGTTAAAATTAAGAAATCTGGTTTTTTTGCTGTTTTGCTATGTTATAAAAAAAGTGAAATCTTTCAGAAATGGGGTAGGGTTATTTTATCACTGTGTAGAAATGCTTTTGTCAATCAAAATTAAACAATTTTTTTTAAAAATGAACTTTCTACTGTCGATTTTTAGCACAGAGAAAGAACTCGAGTTATAGAATTCGCTAGACCGTACGCGCGTGAGTGTGTAAAATAAATAACTAAAATAATTCAGATTTTTTTTTTATATAACACGCTTAAGATATATTTTTTAAAAAATTAAAGAAAAAAGATCTTACGAAAATAAATTTGATTTCTCCAAAAACGTAATTTTTAGATTACTTTAAAATTCTCCAAATTTTGCTCACGATCGAAAGTTTTGAGGAAAAAAAGTTAAAGAAATAGAACACCCAAAAAATAATTGCATGCAGTAAATCTGGTACATCAAGGCCTGGATGGCTGCTTTGTAGAAGGTTTTGAACGATTTTTTCAGCATGCATGTCGAACTGCGCAAATTGCGAATAGAAAATAATCTAACAAATACTATATCATTTAGGATACGGCTTGTAGGTAGCCAAGATTTTTCAGATAGAATATGAGCCGAAAGAATCATTCATCAGTGGAAGGGATGGACACACATAATAGTATTCGTCACAAGTTTATTTAGCAGTTAACCCCATAATACTTTTTTTAATCGACACTGTAGGTTTAGGTAGACTCGACATTTCGTTAGCTTTACTGTACGTATGCGCAATGGATCGTCCAAAAATTTGAGTCTTCAGTCCGTTCTCCAAACTAGGTAAGAAATAGTTAGCCGAAAAAAAAAAACAGTGGAGTTCGAAAGTAGTAAAAGTATTATAGTATTTTTATCTTGTAATAATATTTCCGACCCGTAACATCAAAAAGATGGCAGATATCAAAAAAATTTCAATGCAGAAGATGATGCTCTAAAAAATCCGGCCGGTGAAGATTTTTCAGAAATTTTTAGAAGTTGTTCCATGAAAATTACAGCTAAAAAGTTCTTTAAATGGAATCAATGTAAAAGTAAATTCCGAGAAAAAATGCCACTGGATCCTTTCATAGTTAACTAACAATATTACTATATTAAAGTGGATATGTTCACTCTTCGCAGAAAGCTTTTCAAGTATTTTGCCTTACATTTTGTAGAGAAAAGAAAACCAAGAGCATTTTAAGACTTTTGAATATTCAACGATTATGCCTGAAATTTGATAAACATCTATAATCACGATTTCAAGCGCGCATATTAGATTTCAAATAGTTAGCTGGATTGTATATCATCGTTCCTGCAAACCCACAAATAGACTGACCAAAAGAAGAGATGGAATGTGACAAAATTCTAACACAGGTAAATGATTGAATGGTTTGTCGCAAAAAATGGAAGTGGATTCTGTGGGAGAAAAAAAAATTACTAATAAAACCCAGAATTATGATAAATAGAGGGAAAATGCTCTATTCAAACATTAATGAGAATGGAAGGGTTTGCTGCAAAAAGGATGTAGCTCCAACCTATGGGGAATTTGGAGTATGTGGTAAAATAAAAACTTGTTCGCTTGGTGCCAGAAAGATGTAGCTCCAATCGTTAGTTCTCGAGTTACCCAAGCGATGGAGCTGTTTGTCTCATTAATTTGTTGCAATATAGAGGTAGCTCCTAGTGCTACCGCCATTTTCATTCTCGTGGGAGCTTCCGTCATGAATGGTAGCGTTTGCGAGGAAGGTGGAAAGCGCAGATGCGCGGAGACGAATGAAGAAACGATCATTGATGGCGATCATAGTGATCTGCATCAAACAAAAGAGAAATACACTTGCATCCATTGCAAGGAAAGATTTATGACCCGTGACGCGGCAATAGTTCTAAGACTAGAAGTTGAGGGAGCAGATTGACTATAGTCATCCGCATCTAGCAGCCATGGAGTCTAGAAGAAAGCAAGCGATTCAGGAGATGGAGGTCCTTTTGGATAAGATGAGCCTTATTAGTTCTTGTCAGGACTCGAAATGTGAACACTCTAAAGAACCCTCCCTGACCCTGAGTAGTGATCATTTCGTCTCTCCAACTAAAAGGAAACTTGCCAGAAATAAACCGGGACCCTCTAAAAATGTAACTAACATAAGCAACAAATTTCAAGTCCTCGATAATATCCTAATTGAAAATGAAACTCCCAACATTGCAGAAAATAAAATACCATCAATAATGTTGAAATACGCAGATAACTTTAATGAAATTTTACCCCAAATTGCCAAAACTGTCAACAAACTGAATAAAGTCTTCATAAAAATATTCCCAGAATCGGCTGATCAACACAAAGCCATTCAAAATTCCTGCAGGCAGCAGGGTTGCGATTATTATATCATAACCCCCCAAAACAAAAGACCATTAAAAGCGGTCATCAAAGGACTCCCCCACGAATACGACACAAATTATTGCCCATAACCTAATTGATAGTAGTTTTCAAGGACAAGGTTAGTCCAACTTACCCAGCTGAAAATAAAGAGACCTCTTCCATTTTATATGGTTAAACTTAATAAAACTGAAAAAGCCGTGGAAATTTTTAAAATAGAACATATGGATTACTTTAGTATCACCCTGCAGATGTCGTCACCTAGTCTCTCAATGCTATCGTTGCAACTTTTTTCACCACGCAGCGAATGACTAACATAAAACCCAGACGTCTCGTGGCGAAAGCCACGAGACTAATGCTTGCGCGATTAAAGAAAAAAATTGAAACGCCATGCATTCATTGCGGCAAACAAGGGCACATAGCTGGTAGTGGGACAAATGTGAACAGGCATTTGCGTACGGATCATAAAAGGCCAATAAATCATGCTTAGCTCTTTGAAAAAACGGGGGTAGGGAGTGATTATTCTAGGTTTTCAAAAACATATGTTACTTGTTGGCAAGAAAATGTAGTGGTATTTTAATTAAATTTCGATGCTTAAATACAAGGAAAAAAACTTTTAGTATGTGTATATGCTGGCTCTGTACTCACCAGACCGTCAGCCTATCAAATTTGGTAAATATATACTTTGGAGGGTAGGAAAGTGATTTTTTGAATTTTTAATTAGAATTTTAATGAATCAAAAATGAAGAGAAATATTGACTTTTTTTCGTGATTTCAAGAATTACTTTTCCAACTTTTCCCTCCTTACAAATCATTCCAATACCACTCACCTCATTTAATTGTACTTTAAATTTAAGACAACTTTTTTTTAAGTGCCTTTAATTAAATAACATATTTTAAGGTTCGAAATTATTCAATTAAATAAACGAATCAAGAAGAAATAAAGCAAAAACTAACGAAAAGCAAACTCTCTCGTTTAATGCAAAACGTTATATTTATGTAAAATAATGCATTTATATATAAAATCTAGAAGAAATTATTTCGAAGTGGATACACTATTTATATGAGAAGAAATATCATTCTTCAATGATTATCACACATTTTTGAATAAATACATTGAAAAGTAATCAATCTTTCATAAAAAGCAAAGTGGAAATTATTCATATAGTACTAAAACGCATGAAATTGTATTAATGAACGTATCGTAAAGGATTCGAAATTGTGTCAAATATCATGCTAACTCCTGCCAAATATGATACCTTTAGATAACGTTTAAAATGTAAACTCTTCTAGAGCTGACCCTTATCTGTAACACAACCACATTGCAAACGAGACGATTGATTGACAATTTTATGACTGGTATGCAAAGTCATACAACCAAATAGCTTCTTACCGTGGTTGCGAGGTCTTCTCAAAAATTCTATCTACGAGAACAATAGGGACAACTATTTAAAAAAAAAACACCAATCTATAATCAGGCCAAATGTCAGTTTTGCAGGGCTTTTTAAAAACACAAGCCATCAAGAGATGGCGCCACGAATACACCCTCACGCCACAAGCCTATGTTTACAAACCAACCAACAACACCACTTTAGAAGGCAATGATTTCGCTGCCAGTGTTGAAGCAACGCAAGAACTTAAAAAGCTGACGACCCGTTACTCTCCACACAGCTTAAAGAAACTAAAATCTGCAACCACTGTTATGGAAAAATTGGATATACTCACGAAGGCATTCCATAACCCGAGTCGACCTGTCATTAACTAGTTTTCTCCTGCAATAGCTTCGCATAGTCTACTGGAATGCAAATGGCATTAACAATAAAATAATCGCCCTTCGTCATTTTGTAATTAAGTATATCCCCGATGTAATCGTACTGCAAGAAACCCACCTTAGACCACAAAGAAAAATTGTCCAGCCAAACTATTTCTCATATTACAGCTACAGAGCAAATCAGGCTGGCGGCGGTAGTGCAATTTTAATTAAAAACGGTTTACCTCACAGTGAGGTCCCCCCCCCCACCCTTACTACAACATGTAGAAGCTAGCGTGGTAAAATTAAATTTTAAAAATAAAGATCCAATAACCCCAATTTCTATTTATATCCCCCCTTGTGCAGATCATTCCAATTTAATTGCGACATTGAAAACCTAATGCAGACAGGACCTAATCAAATAATTTGCGAAGACTTGAACGCACACCACCTTAGCTGGGATTGCAAGTATAACTGTTTAAAAGGCAATTCCCTAAAATCATTCGCCCTTCAGGCCGGATTAGACATTATAGCACCCCCCACACACTAGATTTGAATCCAAGTCACCCAATACAATAGACCTCACCTTAATTAAAGACTTCCTATACCCATATGAAATTGACTCCTTACCTGAACTTAGCTCTGTCCACAAACACATCTTACTAAATTTTTTTCTTTAAATATTCCCTGCCCAATAATCTTAATAAATATAAAACAAACTGGAATAATTTTAAATTAACCCTTAGCCAATCAGAAATCCCTAAATATCGATGAATTTACAAACCCAGATAAACTTTATCATTTTGTTAACGTCTTCGAATCGCAAATTATTAATGCAAAATATCTAGCCTCCACACCCATTATAAATTGTCAAAATTTTAATGACCCCAAAATTAGAGACTTAATTAGGGACAGGAACTTTTGTTTTTTGAAAAATTTTCTCGGCAGAGACCCAGTCTTCAAATGATTAATGAACCAACTTAATAAGGAAATTGGAAAAACTTAACAGTAAAAGCCAAAAACATGAATTTATAAACAAATTAATTAATGTTAACACAGAACATGGATTAATCTGAAAACTTGACAAAACTTTTTAAAGTAAAAAATTCCGGCTCTGAAAGGCCCTGCTAGTATAGCAATAACTGATAAAGAAAAAGCAAACTGCCTGGCGGCTAGCCTTGAGAAACAATTTCAACTTAATGAAATGAGCAATTACACCACAGAACATAATGTAAATACAGTCAAAAGCTTTCTTGACTCAGTGCCACAAAAATTTAATGATACCCCCCTCAATTGATGAATTTAAAGATTAGATAAAAAATTAATATAAAAAAAAGGCCCCTGGCCTTGACAGTATTAACAACAAAATGTTAAAAAACACTTCCGGACAATTACTTAAAATTTGTAATACTATTCATAGCATTCTCAAATTAGAACATTTTCCCATGTTATGGAAAACAGCTGCAGTTATCACCATATTGAAACCCGGAAAATACCCAACTGATCCTTGCAGTTATAGACCCATATCCCTACTCCCCTCTGTCAGCAAAATTGCTGAACAGATGATTCTCAATAGATTAAATAATTACCTAGAAGACCATAATATACTAACATCAGAACAATTTGGATTTCACCGTAACCTATCTACCACCCACCAATTAATTAGAGCAGTAGAATTCATTGTGGAGGGTTTTGAAAATAAACAAAAAACTGCAGCGGTTTTCCTTGACATTCAGAAAGCTTTTGACAGAGTTTGGCAATATGGTCTTATTTACAAGCTAATTAATTACAACATACCCCCATACCTTAGCAAAATTACAATTTCTTACCTTAGTTATAGATCCTTCAAATTAAAATAAACAATGAATTTCCTGATGTAAAACCTATTCATGCAGGTGTACCTCAAGGATCTAAACTAGGACAAATTTTATTTTCCTTGTTTATTAAAGATATCTCCAAGCAATTTAACACTATGTTGTGTATGTATGCTGATGACACTGCAAAATTAGCTAGAAACAAAAATCAAAATTTCATTACCATAGCTTTAAACCGACATATTAAATTTCTTGAGGACTTGTTCGTTGAGTGGAAAATTGAAATAAATGCTAGTCAAACTAAAGCTATAGTTTTTAATAAAAATAACTGTAAAAAGAATACCCCCAGTTAAAATTAAAAATCAAATTGTCCCGTGGTCTAAGGAGTGCAAATAATTGTCTATCTAGAATAACGCCTAAATAACTAACTTGGAAACCCCACTTTATTTACATAGCTAAAAAGTTTCGAGACCTAACTCGTAAATGTTATCCCTTAATTTCTCGAAACTCCAAAATGAGCAGACAAAATTTACTCTGTCTACTTGCGTCCAGTAATAACTTATGCCTGCACTGTGTGGGGATTTGCTGCCAAGACCAAACTTAGACTTACTGAAAGCTAGCAAAATAACTTAATGAGAAATTTCTGCAATATGAAATACTACCTGCACAATACAAATATATACCTATGCCTAGAGTATCCCCCTTTTAAAAAATTCATTAAAAAATTAGCCACTAACTTCTTTAAAAACATGGATAAGAATGAAAATAAAGCAATAGTTAAAATCCCTAAATATAAACCATCTGCAGACTCTAGAAGACCCCGTAATATACAACTTTAACTTATCTCACCCCCATAGCTTTTCTTCCTTTTATTATTTCAAACTCAAATTATACTGTATCTCAATAGCCAATTCTAGCTCACAAGCAGTAAAAACTCACTAAGCCCAACGGCAGCGTACTCCCGCACCCTCACCCTAATATCAGACAATCACAATGAGTCCTGACACTCGCCATCTCCAAACCTCGTCGAAGACGGACAGGCAAAGTATTGACCCTCAAGCTATGTGAAGTCTCTCCTTACTGGGGATAAGCCCCTTCCGAGGCTAGGCTCCCCGTCAACCTAACCATCTCTACCGTCATTTTTCTCTTTAGTTAAAATTTATAAGCCAGTTAACAGCTACGGTACACGAGCAATTGCTTTTGTATTGTGGTGTGGTCATGTTACTGGGTTGCGAACCACAAGGTCCCAGGTTCTAACCTCGCTCACCGCAAGCTCATAACGAATCCGCCACACCCTCGCCAATCGTGCCTTCGGCAAAACTGAAAAACGTACAACGAAAGTAGAAAAAGTTTTTCTAACGTGTGAGTACACTGGTATCAGAGTAGACAAGTGAAAAGTATGTTGTGGAATGACGAAGGAATGATTTTCAACTTCGTTGACCTCTTAAACGGTTTCTTCCCGAAAACTCCCTGAATCATTTCTAATGATAACACAAGTATTTTATAACGAAATATAGAGTTTTTACTTATGTAAAATCCAAAATTAATAAAGGAAACTTCATGCCAAGAGAGTGTTGGACTTCTCTGTAACAAGACAGTAAGAATATTCAAGATCCAAAACATTACCCCATTAATGCTTAGCAAGATTCCTCCATTGTATTCCCATTCCCTTTCACTTAAGAGCCCAAAATAGAAGGATGGAATGGAAATAGCTCGCAAATACGTCCCACCGTAGATCTACGATGGCCTACAGCCCGACGTCACAGAGAGGGAGTGTGATGATTAATAGGAATACAATTTTTTGGTTTTAAAACCAAGTTGTATAAATATTTTGTTAATTTACTTTAAATAAAATAATATTATAGCAAACTGCATTTTTTTTTGGGGGGGGGAAGTTTTTTCATTGAGGTAGACATTATCTATTTGGTTACAAGAAAGAGGTAGCTCCAATATTCCAACATGTGCCACGTCTGGAAAATATATTTTTGAGTGAAAATACTGTCATCATATGTAAGAACATTAAAAAGATTGATGAAAAGGAAAATGTTCATACAATCTTGAAATTAGAATTTTCAAACATTTTTTGACGGATTTCTTTAAGAAATATTGAATAATTAGAGCTACCTTTTTTTTTTTTTTTTTTTATAGTAAACCCTTAAGATCCAAGGAGGTTCGAAGAAAATCCACCTACTTTTGAAATTATGTTCGTTTTTCGATTTAATAATTCAAAAACAAAACGAACGAAAATGGATTAAATTTATTATGTGGCATTTACATTAAAATCAGATTTATATCAAATTTTTTAATCGGTCAATAAGACAAACATCTGTTCATTCGTGTGTTTGTAAATGCGAGATATGAAAACACACAGAGCAATTTATATTATATTATATGTATATATTATATAAAGGGTGTCTCAAAAACCTTAACCGCGGCTTTTATTCCTTAAATATTGATCATAGATACTATAAATTACAAAGTTGCGTAAATAAAGGTATAAAATGTTATGAAATCTATTACAATTTTCAGGGGATTAAACTTCAAAACATACGAAATTGAAATTTTTACATCTACCCCTTACAAAAAAAAAATTCCCACTGAGTAAAATGTGCCCCATCCTCTAATAAGGTCATGTACAAATTTTCAGCAATTTATCACAAAAAGTCTCAAAGATATGAAATTGCATAAATGCTGACTTACACCACCTTTTGATGCCTGGACATGAGTTGGCAAAGAGGAAAAATCATGTCGGATGTTCGTGCTTTAGGGGTCGTACAAAAATTAACAAAAAAGGAATGATTGAATAAATTATTTTACTACTTATTGGTTCAAAGTATTATAAATGTGTAGAAATAATAACTTAAAGGAAAGATTACTTACTTAAAGGATAAAATACATAAGGTCTTTTACAAGTTCATTGACTGTGCTGTTTTTAAATATATATCAGGAAGAATAGATTTTAAAATTTATATTTAAAACTAAAAATATAAAGCATATTTTATTTCCTTATGATACATTCCTGCGTAGCGTCATCTGCAAAGAAGCTGTCATTCAAATTTATGATTCAGCCTTCACCAACTTAGTAATTTACAGTATATGTCTGTGATCAATATTTAAGGAATAAAAGCCGCGGTCAAGGTTTTTGAGACACCATATATTATATATATAAAGTGTTGTCAGTAGAAGTTCTGTATCAAATTTTGGACTAAATTTATGAGCTGGTTGATCATCTTTTCGGTCTGTATAATTATGTGCCTGTGAACCGGAATGATTTAGATATATAAAGCAAGATTTTATTGAATGATTTCCCTTATATATTTAACGGGTAGATTATATTCTGAAATCCGATAAACACCTTTATTTACTCTTATCTCTGTTCTTACGACTAGAGGGAATATAAATCCACCGTTTTGCGTAATCTCAAAGCAATCTTGTAAAATAACCGCTGGAATAACAGTTTCGACCGCTCCTTATTTAGCGCGTCTTTTACTTCGATTCATGTGATGTTGGAATCTTATTTCTGTAATAATGTTTGGTGACAATTTTCAAACAATTAATTACTTCAACCATTTGAAATTTTCCATTCTTGGGCAGTATCAAAATTGGGACGAACTGAACTCTAGACTGGTATCATTAGTCCCATTTCAGTTATCGTATTTATCTACAGGCAGACTTCCCCCTCAGAAGAACTGGCAAAGATCTAAATACTGACAATATACCAAATTGCATTTACCTAAACCGTTGCGCTTTTGTAATGTTAACAGGCAGGCGAACAACGTCAAAAATATGTTTCTCACTCTAGCGCAAGTGTAAAACGCAAAAATTCAAAATATCGAGAAAAAAATTGAATGATAAAAAATGAATTTTCTTTCCATACTCCATAAGGAAACGTCTATGTAAATAAACTCGAATACTGAATTTTTTGTACCTCATAAAATCCAAATGACTGATTTTTAATATGGTTTTCTCACAAATGCTATTGGAATATAAAAAAGGATTTGGGACAATTAACACTAGAACGTCCGTCGGTGTGTATTGGACACCGGGGCCTGTTTAGTTGGTTCATCTTTCCGTATTTTATCAGGGAATTTAAAAAAATTTCGTGACTTTTAATCATTTTCCCTGGCGAAACTCAGAAAAAAAAGTTGTGGTTCTAGGTTAAGTAGGTGAGATTTAACAACTAAATATATCTAGAGCGTCCACTGGGGTCGTTTCGATGCCAAGGCAATTTATCATTATCATAGCTGTCGTTCAGCAAACGATAATTCTAAAACAAACTTTCCAAAGTACTATCACACATTTATTTGACCTTGAAGGCAGTGTTGTTAGGTTCACAGCGGAAAAGAATATATTATTCTGAAATTGCTGTGTCCAAGTGTTTAGCTATATAGCATTTGCTTATCTGCTAAAAAAAAATCATTCGATTTTCGATTCTAAATTAAAGAGTGTAATGAAAATGCAATTAAAGAAATGCGTATCTCTTGCACGAACATGGTGTGCGGAAAATGTACAGAAAAAATTGAATATAATTTCACTGTATCCATTGCAAATGAGGTATGTACAAAATATATTGCGTAAAAAAGATAAATGATTAAAAAAACACGTTCTCGCAAAAAATACGATTTTGCTTATTATACTAATATTTATGAATATTATTTTTTATTTTATTTTACAGAAATTAACGAATTTGTTTCGTTACAGTTTTTATGATATAAAGTCATAAGATATAATTATAACAAAAAAAAGTAAAAATTAAACCCCACTGAACAGTAATCCCGCAATTATTTCGTTATTACAATTATTTTGTCGGTGTCGAAACGACACAGGCGGAAGTTAAAGGGTCATTGAAATCCCGGACGTTCGAGTGTTAATGAATTAGTTTTTAGTTAATAAAAATAAACTATTGTTTGCAAACGGATTTTACAATCCTCCGAGCTTTTGCGTATGCCTTCGAATGGGTTTAATTTGGCAAAATAGGGGTAAAAGGAAAGAGGAAATGTTTATATTTACCAATAAAGTAAATTTTCAGTAAGCCCACATCTTTCTGCGTTTCACCCCTTAGTGAGATAGAACCGTCGAAATGTGGTCGCCTCAGAATACTGAAACGAACATTACGTATTTGTTGTTACACCCACTGAACTGACCAAGAGAACAATACAGCGGCATCTATGATAAGTTTAGGATTTCTAGTAAAAACAACGTCTTCTATTCCCTTTCCTTCCATCGAGGAAAACAAAGATGTTTTTTTCCTTTTTTTCTCTCCCCCTGAACTGTGCTGAGGTAGATGGGTAGAGTAAAATGGACTTCATTCTATTAAATCGTCATAAAAACTATTATGTTGAACCCTAGAAATCAACGAGCCATTTGTAAATGGAGAGAACAGCATATAAGCGTTTTGTACTTCGTATCATCTAGTAGAAAATTGATTTCTGCAATTTAGACACCTTTTCTCGGCTGAATTCAAAATTAGACATAAAACTACATTTTCGCAAACAAAATGAAGTACTAAATTTCATTCTTGTGTTTAAGTTATCGCATTGACATGCATACAAATGTGCAGGCAAACAAGGTTTAACGTAATAATGAAATTAGAAAATGTTTTTTAAAATCTTGATTATTATAGTAAAAGCAATTTTACAGACGACATAGAAAATATAAAAAAAATGATTGAATTAAAATTGTTTTATTAAGAGTAAATTCAATTATACGGAAATAAAATTAGAGTAATTCAAAAAGTATTTTTTGAATTTTCAAACAATTAAAATCATTTTTAGTTTAGAAGATATAATGCTTAATCTTTGTACATTAAAAATTCAACAATGGTCTGCCTTTTATTTTGAAGTCCATGTGAGCCAAGTTTCATTAAAGCCGGATGAAAACTTAATATTTGCTTTTAAAAAAGCGTTCAAAAACATATTTATATACAATCTTTACATACATTGATTTGTTTTAAATATCTCCTTTCGAATGCATGTAACCTAGGAAATTTAAACGAAGAATAACTGCCGCGTCTAGAATCTCAATTTAATCACCTAAATTATTGAGAATTTTCAAAAAGTTGCTACATTTAATTTTTGCCAGACGATAAGAAAAAAGAAAGGAATCTGATAGAAAAAAAATTCTAACTATTAAGAAATTCGAAGTAAAAACGAAGACAAATATTAAGAGCAATAATTCTGGTTTTTTTCATTATACATAGAAAACAAAAATGACAAGCCTCTATAGTGGAAAAACTGCATTTTGTCAATTTCCCCGATTTTTACTGACTGAAACCAGGAAAAATATTTAAACAATTCCATCAAATCAGATTTACATGTAAAACTCAGGTTTTTAGTTTAAATAAGAACATTTTTTTTTTTTTTTTTGCTTTTTAATCTGAAATATGGTATCCCATTCTCGATTCAAAAAATACATAGCCAATAATGATTTCATATATTTCAGAATGACAGTAAAGAGAAAGAAACACTTTTCAATTTGGTATTGCAATGACGTACAGTGTAAGAAAAATTACACTACTGATTGATATTTTAGTATTAGAATAGTTATCAAATAGAAAACATGTTTTAATTAAACCTCAAATCAGTCAGTCATACACTGAATGACTCTACTTCTGAAATAACGGCTTTATACCCACTTTCACTGGCATTCGAAGTCATTCTGAGGATGAAGACAAATTACCAGAACGAATCTAGCTCAGATTTTTCTGCTGACGTGAAAACCCAACCACTTTGTCGGAACGAGCTTCAGGATCAAGGTAAAGGTCTAAGCTTTCATAAATTTAAATTAATCGCCGAAACACGCACCAAGGTTCACACGATAGAGTCGGTAAACATGGCAAATCCAAACAAAAACTTAATAAATTCATAACTATTGTACTCCAATGCCAAACAAGGCGTTCTCTTGATTGATTACAGAGTATGCAAGAAATTTTTGGAAAAATCTCTCACTTGTTTGTGACGATGCTCAGAAGTTAATTAAATGCTTTTCACATATGAATTATCAGACACCTGATCATAGGTGGCTTTTAAAAAAAGCGTCAAAGCAATCCTGCAGCATATTGGTAATCCTTTAGGACACTCGATGCAGGTAGGCATCGAGTATAACGATTTGTACATGACTCTTTAGCTAATCAACTATCGTGGATGTTTTATGGAAACTTCAAAATACTAACCACGTTGGAGGGTCAGCAGATAGGTTACACAAAATATCTAAATGGAAGAAAGCCAAAGATTTTTATTGGTCTATAACTGATGACCATTTCAAGGTGTCATAACGCCTGGCGAAAAAAGTTCCCTAATTACAGCTTAAAAATGTTTCATTACCACTTCTTAATTTCAAGTTACAGCTCGTTAAACTATTTATAAAATCACCGTCTAAAGATGGGGAATGCTTCGAATATCTGTACTCCAAGTTACAAACCTGACAGAAGCTATATTGAAAGAGGGAATTCTTACTGACCCCGACAGAGAAAGACGTATCCAATTCCCTCTCTTCAGAAACAATGGAAGACAAAGAAATGTGCAATTTTTAATGATGCGGTGGACAGATTTTGGGGGATTTCTGTACACCATCTCCCAAAAATTACTTTATCACAAACAAAACAAACTATAAACATTGTACAATCGCCAACAAAACTAATGGGATGCATCTGCAACTTTCCTACTTAACGCAGAAAACTAGTATCGTTGGAAAAAGCTCAAAAAGTCATCTTAGTTTAGACGTTTTACTAATAATGCGAATTTTTGCATTTTCTGAAATGTTTCCTTAAAGCCTGCCAATGTGTTTCGTCCAATGCTCGTGCTTGTCATGAAATGAGCCGTCAATAATTTTTTTCTGAGCTAGTGATGAAAATTTCGCGAGTTAAAATGTTTGGAAAAATAGCACGTTAAATCTATCTATATCTATACTTATAATAAAGCAGTGTGTGTGTATTTTGGCGCTCTATAAGTCAGACCATTTAACCAAAAGCCATCAAATTTTTTTGATTTTTTAAAATTTAATTAAAAATTAAGCGAAATGTTGGCGTTTTTTCGCGATAACTTCCGAAAATATTATCGCGCAAAAAAAAAAAAAAAATGGTTTTTACATCAAGTTAAAGTTTAAAAAATTATCTTTTGAATAATACCAATGTTTTATCTTGTAAATTTTCCTTTTTATTTAATGAATTAAAAAAAATAAGCCTTATTTTTCAACAATTTTCCACAAAATAGAAACAAAACTTAATCTGCACGAGCACATTACGCGTGAAGGAAAAAAAAAAAAAAAAAATGGCTTTTATCAACGAGTTGCCATCATATTGACCAAAGCTCAATGTTAGAAACAAGTTAAACATTGCAAACCTAAAAAATTAATTTTCAAAGCTAATCTGTATGGAACGAAATAAATATATTATTTTCTAAAAAAAATAAATACAAGACAAAGATTACGATCTTTTGCAGTAACTGCATTATTAATTCAATAAATTAGCTTTATTTAAGGTAAAAATGGTTTAATCTTTCATTTCAGGGCCCAATGACTAATTTGTAAAACTTTAATAATAGAAACAGACGTGTTAAATTGGTCTAAATGAAGTAAATAATTATATTTTACGTAACTTGAGTCAATTAATGCTCTAACAAATCACTAATGTTTAGCTTTTATCTAGATCGTCTCCTCTGCGAATCATATTTAACGAACTATTTTTGTGTCACCAATATTTCGAATAAAAATTGTTGCTCATTCAACTAAACTCAATCACTCCAATCAACTAAATTAGTCACCAAGATTGACAGATTTATGAAAATTTAAATGCCACTAAAAACGGACGATTTTAGACTACTTCATCGACCGTCTCAAAGATGATGCCCCAATCAGCGCCCAGGGTTTCTCAAGACTGTTGACTTAAGATTATGAAAATGTTGATTATTTTGAACTATTCTGTTCAAAATTTCATAAATTTATCAGATTTGATCGCACAAGATTGAAGCATTCATTTATTTAAAAGCTGTATTGTCAAAGATAGTTGCAGAATTTGATCCTTTGAACCAAAAGACTGTATAAAATTTAAACTTTAATTTTTGGAAATATATTTATAGATCGAAACTAAACAAAATGTTTTTCTTGACGTAATTTAAATCCTTTTGAATGTAAAACTAAAAATGTAAGAATGAAATGTAAGAAAAATGTACATTAAATGAAAGTAAAACTAAAATGAATGTTATGCTGAATCTGAGAAATTTCTGTTGAATAATTTTTGCCATATTACATAAATTACGGAAAATTATTCTGTAGTGCACATGAAATGTAAATGCTAAACTATTCTGTTTTCAGTAAAAATACTATAAAAAAATGCTTGTTTCAGAAAAAATATTTTTTTTAAATATTAATTGCAGTTTAATAATATCTACTTTAATTTAAAGTTGAAATTTCACAAGAGCTGACAGAAAATTAGAGATATACATATTGCATTATGGCTTAAGGCCTTTATAATAGTATGAGTGAGTCAAAAGGTTATGAAAATTTGAAGTTTAACATATTTTTATAAAGAAGCTAATTAAAAGACAAGTTATATAAAATATTTAATTGAAAATTTTAGATAGCATTAATACTGGCGAACCAGATGGTCATCCAAGGCAGCTAAAACTTATAATAATAAGTGTGTGCTGGCGCTCTAGACTGTTTGATCTAGTTACCAAATTTGGCACATTTATACGTTGGAGGTCGGGAATGCGCATCTCGGAGCTATTTTTAAAAATTTTTAATTAGAATTTTGATTAAGTGCAAATTAAGCGAAATTTCGCTGTTTTTTCATGATAATTCCGAAAATATCAGCGTACAAAAATGATTTTTATGATGTTCAGAAATTTATTTTTTAATTATGAGTTTTAGCCTATAAATTAATTTTCTACTGTTGATTAATTTTTAAAAAATGCTTTAACCTTATTTTTCAACAATTTACTTCGCGCAAAATAAAAATTAGCTTTTATCAACACGTTACCATCACAATGATAAAAATCCAAATTTAAAAAAATAAGTCCACATCTTACATGGTTTAATTTTTAGTAATATTTTTTGCTTGTGTCTGCATAAACGTTTTTAACATTTTTTTAAACGTTTTAAAATAGCCATATTATCAATTTAACATTTCAGTTTTATTTAAGGCATACATAATTTAATACGTACAGGATATGTACTCGAATCAGCACCCAATAGCTAATTTGTAAACATTTAGTAATAATATGCTAACAAATTGGTCTAAACCAATGAAATAATCATAGTTTATGCAGTTTAAATCAATAAATGTTCTACTGAAATAGGAATTTTATATTTTTTACAAATTCCCTGTTAGGGGTATCATATTTAATAAAATATTCACTACTATAGACTATAAATTCACTAAGCAGACACTAATATTTGAAATAATAAAAGTCCACTCTTTTTCAATTAAAACAGACTGATTTATAAAAATTTGAATGCCTCAATTCTATTTCTATAAAATTGATTTTAGACCTCTCCATGGAGGGTTATTAAGAAAAGAACCAATCAGCGCTTGGACTTTCCCTCAGACTGATTGTCTAAAATAATTAGATTATTTATTGTTCTAAAATAATCATATTCAAAGCTTTATAACTCGGTAAGCTTTCCTCTCAAAAGTTAGAAATGTTAGATTGTCAAGATAATTTTACTGATTATGATTTACAGGACCTGAGGACTGCATAAAATTTATTTACCGCATTTAAATCCTTTTGCGGTAAGTAAAACAAATTTATGATGAATCAAAGAAGTTTTTCAAGAATAAATCTTTAATATATTGCATAAATTCTATGTACCACAAAGCGTTTTTTTTCTTCATAAGATTACAATGCCGAAGAGTTCGATTTTCTGTAATTTATATTATATATGTTTTCATCCAGGAAATCAGTTTTCTTATTTAAATTTTATCTCTTGAAATTCAAATCTTACGGCAGTCGACAGCAAATTATATATAGTACAATGAACAGAATATCGCGGAGCTTCTATAATACTATAACAATGCGAGTTATGTGACTATCGAAATTTGAAGCATAAAAATATTTTGTTGAAGAAGCTATTAAAGAGACAAAGGTACATAGATATTTAGTTGAAAATATTCCTTTGCATTACTCCTGGCAAACCAGCTGGTTGCCAAAGGTGGCTAGGGTTAAATGAAATGAATGAATTTTTGAAGAGCACATTCATTATTTAAGCACAACAGCTCTCTGCTCAGTATGGTTCGCACCAGAAAAGAATTCTTTATTCAAAATATTGTTTCATCGCCATAAATATTACCCTCGGTCATATCTATAAACAGACAGAGGAATAAAATTCCACCTAACTTTTATCTCCTTAATATTTTTGTAATTGAAAATTTTATTATTATTAAGTTAAATCTTTAATATTCAGCATTTGCTTACAGCATTGAAATCCACTTACTGTCTATATTATCCATAACAGTATTTGCCAAATATTGTTAACCTATGCAAAAACATTGTTATTTTTAAAATAACCTTATGGAAATTAATAAATATCCTATCTCACTAGCAATCGCTTCAGCTTGAAAATAAAATTCCCTATTTTTAATGAACACAGATCATTTCATTGTCGTAAAATGTATGTACGAAATGGCATCCCATCCATTTGCGATTTAAAAAAACGGTTAGAGTAGCGCATTCCCTTTGGCATAAAAATGAAGCCACCGTTCATTTTTCATTGAGGTGTCAACTATAAAGGCAGAATGAATCACTCATTAAAAAAGTAAAGGTAAGGCTCAGTTTCTACTTATAATAAAAAATTCCTCTCGATAAGTTGATTTAACCAAAGGTAGATTCCTTTTCATCCAAGTGTAGCACCAGAACTGTAATACGTCACCGGATGGGATAACAGTTCTCTGCCTTAAGCGAACATTCTGGCAACCCCTCATCTCCGGAGTTTTCTGCAGACTGTGTGCGATCCCCTTGCGTGCATGAGAGGAATTCATGTTTATTTACAGAATGCAATTTTTATAGAATAGGTTAATTAAAATTTCTTCTAAATTATTACTTGACTCATTCCCATACAAGTCAATATTTCATAAATTTAATTTCAAGCAAAATGAGGGTTAGAAAATCACTTTTTAGCCCCTAACTTCTAAGCAAGTGAAGTTATCAAAAACTCTTTAAAACAGAAGTTGTTCATCTTAATAAGGCATTCATTTGGTTAGTTTGATTTATTTTTCTATCATCAATATCAAGGAAGTTATAGTGAAAGGAAAATTTAAACTTCCTGCCATTTCCATGAGCTGGGTGGCCCATCTGCGAACTACTCCGAAGTTTCTACATTTTTAACATATTCCAAGCAAGTTAAAATCCAAACGAAATGACTGTAGTTGTCTTATTCACAAGATAACAAACAGGGTGAAAGCGTAATACGCATATATTATATAACTTCTGAACGAAGAGGGATTTTGGGCTCTAGGGACCTTGATCGGTTAAGACCTGCAGAAAGTTTTCTCAAGTCGTGTTATGAGAAACATTGGAAAAGGTAGTTTTCCTGCAGGAATCAACCTAAAGACGTGTGTGTGCGTGCGCACGTGTGTACCTACGTGTTGGCGTTCCCCAGGTCATATCTTTTGATCTATAGCTATCATATGTGATACATGTATAATTAATTGTATGTCTAGCCATACATATACATACAAATTATATCGATTACTTTTTTGCAATAACATTTTCGCAAGTTAATTTTTTAAAGGTTTAAACGATGTAAAATGTTCTCTTTCATGGTACTAATTTAGCAGTCATAAGTTTTTGTTGGGTTTTGGCCATTAAAAAAAATTTTTTTTTCCTAATTTCCACCAATAAATTACATTACCCTGAAATTCAAGCCGTTTTATCAATCAAATGATCACATGATTTTTCTTCCATTGTTGATAACTAAAGAAGTTAATATCTGTGTCTGTCCACTTTTATGTATCTGTAAAGAGTGAAGTTACAATACCGCGATTCATGAACCACGCATTTACATTTTCTCTTCCGACATGTCACATGACTGATCTTCAATAGAATGTTTCATACATAAGAGAGGCGGAACTTAACTGACAACTATAGCAACACAGTTTTACTGTTTTATCAAATATAATCATTATTCCTGGGGTCCAGTTAAGGCGACCTGTTATTCTGAGGTGACTAGTTAATAATAAAGATGAATGCGAGTGTATGCGTGTTGGGGCTGTACAGGCCAGACTGTTCGATTTAGAGCTACCAAACTTGGGATATACATAACTTGGAGGGTAGAAATGTGAACCTCGGAAGATTTTTAAAAAAAGAAATTTAATTAGAATTTTAATCAATTAAAATTAAATTGAATTTTGATGTTTTCTGTGATAACTTTCAAAACGTTTACAGCACACACACACAAAAAAATGTATTTTACATCATTTTGGAATTTTAAAAAATTGCCATTTAATTATACCCATCTAATAAGGGGGCAAATTTTTCCTAAATTGCATCAGCTTCTTTCACTTGGCCTAGTTACCAACAACAGATTAAATCGTTACTTTCGAATTCAAACTATTATAAGGGTAAACAGTTAAACCCTTACATCAATTATTTAATCGCGTAGTTTTCCTTCCATTATTGAAAGCTAAAGAGGAAGATATCTGTTTAATAACCGTGCAGTTTACAAGATGAAACAAAAAGCAAAATTACAATACTTGGAAATTTAGACGATAGATAAATTGCACATTCGCGTATATTAATAACATTATGAATTCACACGACGGATCTCTATTAGACAGGTTCATTTACACAATTAATAGAACATATGCAAATCTATGAATTCTTTTCAAGTTTGACATGGGCATAAAATTATGATGAAGGGCTTTAATTAAAATTAAATATAATCACTTATCCTGACGAACCAGCTGGTAGCCAAAGATGGCCATATTTAAATAAAATATTTAAAATTTGAAAAAATTACTCCGATTAAGGATAAATCTGAATCTTCCATTTTAGCAAAATTTCTGTGAAAAATAAAGTCTTATTTTGGTTTTAACAAACTGACATTTACTTAATATATAATCCCCGGTGGGTAGGATCTTCTTGGGTGGAGTTTTCAGTAAACAAAATTAAGTAACGTAACAGCAAGCGAAATTTGCAGTAGTCTCAGGAACCACTGTAAATTTCGGAATAAAATTTGATACGAAGAAAGGCCTGTTGGATCGAGTGGTTGAAAAGTGACGAAATGGGAAAATTTTGAGATACTAATTCATTAACTATGTTAATTAATTTAGTTAATCATGCTGTCCATATAAAAAAGTACCTAGAATTAGTAATTAATTACGAAAGAAGTCCTGCTCCTTTAAGACATTTTCATCGATAGCAGTTTTGTGAAGATGCGATAATAAGCAACAAAGCTCCAGAAATGTTCCTTCATTTTTGACGACAGGACTTGATATAGAAGTTAAAGAATAGAATTAAAAATATAATAATGCTAATGAGGAATTAATACGGAACAATGATTAATGGACTAATAATAATGAATAAAATATTGCTCATGAAAACGCCTCCTCATTTTCGAGTTATTGAAAAATTTGATTAAACAAAATAGTCCTTTTGCCTTGATGCGCTCTTTAGCACTTGTAATGTAAAATTATTCCAAAGAAAGAATACGAGGAAAAGATATTAACACTTTCGAAATTTGAAACAATTTTTGATCTCGTGCCAACTAAAACAAAAGAAGCCTCCTAATGCAAGCGATCATTTTTATAAACGAACTGCCCAAAATCAAAAGCATCGACGAATTAATAAGATTTTATTGATTAGACTTTTCATCTGCGATTTACAAATACTAAAACGGAATTAAATGGAGCATTCGAGGGAGGAGCCGTTTGCTAAAAGATAAAACAGGATCCAATTGCGTTCAAGTAAACGATTTCGAACAAGATATAACTTTGGCTTTTAAAAGGAAAATAAGTTATGAATGTTTCAAGATAATTTAAAGGAACAGAAGCGCTCGGAGTACGTTTATAAGAAAGAAATAACACCAAAAATATTTAAAATGCTCTCAATTCAGACGTGGCTAAATGGTGACCCAACAGAACGAAATCGACCCTTTCCTGGAACCAATCATTGTAACTGCAGTTATTCAATGCATTCAAATAATCGCTTTATTAGATACTGTTTAAGATTCGAAATTGACAAAGATTATGTTGTGAATTATCTATTAAAATCAGTTCTTTTCAATTATAAAAGTTATAAAGCTATTGTTACATTGATGTATTTAAGAAATTTATTTTGTTACATCAATACTTTTCAATGTCAATTCTAACCAATGGGAGTTGTCTTTCCAAACCTTTCTTGCATACGCTCATAAATGTGTCGTGCAGGAGATCGTCTTACACGGCATTGGTGTACAAGAGTTACGGAATATTAACTTTTGGCATGAATTCAGCAGTTTTGCTGGAACTATTAAGAGATAGTTGGCGAGTTTTTTTGGCGATTCATCCCTGGAATTCGGTTAATAGATACACACAAAAAAAATTGAGTTCTTCCATATTGATTGAAACACAAAATAAACACAAGACAAGAATTGTCGTTACAAAATCAAATATTAAATTTGATATATTTAAATCGGGGAATTTTTGAGTCATCGTGTTTACAGATTTATGAAAGTACAGACCGACAGACGGTAAAGCTTTTTTGATTTTACTCGGTATTTCACACTTGATATTGCCTCTATATACCGAATTGTATCCATCTAGTTCTCTTCGTTTTGCAATTATAATATTAATTTATTTCAAAAAGACCGACCGGATCTCGCTAAAAATTTGGTGTAATGATCGTATATTAAATTTCATACGTGTAGCTCAAAACATTTTTAGTTATCTTTGTCACAGACAGATAGACAGAAAGAACGCCCAAAATGTGATTTTCGATATCAAGTAGGTGTAAAACATGGAGATATGGTAAAATGTCAAGTTTGTTCTTTTTTATACAATTACAATAATTTTCCTATACTACGTATACTAGAAAGTAAAAAATGAAGTTTGATCGTACCGTTATCGAGCAAGCTGCTATAAACATTGCTTCTATAACGATAAAAAATATTACTCATGTTTAAAGATCTTACTCTACCAGTACTTATATTTAAATGGTATGAATTTAATCAGGGTGCAATCCAAACAAATCTTTTGTTTCACTAAAACCATTTTTATGCAGATGAGATCAACTTGAGTAACGCAACGAATTCTAAACACAGAAACGAAATAACACTTACTGAAAACCAGTGCCAGGAATAACAAAAACCTCGAATCTAAAGTGAATATAATTCAGTAAGATAAAGAATTTTTTTTTTACCGAAAGCTTCGGCGTTGGATTTTGCTGAATAAAATGTAATTGAAGATAAAGAGTACAATCAAGGCTAAAAGAGTGACTCATTCAAAGCAGTGAATCCGTAGCGATTGGAAGAAGGAGGAGGGGGGGGGACCCTACTGTTCTCATCGGGTTTGTTATGACTGCAGAAAACCAAATGCGACAGCTGTTAAAATACCCCTTAACCTTAACTGGAGATAAGTTCAATCATCTAGATGTACTAAACGCATTTAGTTGACGTGGGAGAGGTCTTTCCGAAATTTTCTCGCATACTCTCTAAAGATGATGAAATCCTTCCTCTCAAAAAAGGGGGGAAAATCAAACTTAGAACGTAACGAATGACACCCCCCCCCCCTCCGAATCCGTACATAACTGTTTTGCGAGTTGTATAGTGGAAAAAAAAGTTTTGAACGTTTTTATAACGTGCGAAACTGAAAATTGAGCACAACTAACGGTTTAAATAACAGATCACATATCAAATTTCCTTTTTATATCAGTGCACCTTTGAATCATCGCATTGACATGCATGCAGAAGCGCAACCCCTCGTCGGATTTGGTTCACAATTTGATCTACATCTCAGATGCTAAACTTGAGAACCAAATTTTATTCAGCTAGCTCTTTACATTTGGTAGTTAGAGTTCATTTGTATTTAGACAACCAGACAGAAAGATATAATTCCCAAAACGTGTTGTCGGATTCAGTGAGGTCTGAACCGAAGCTTTTGATAAATGTCGAATACGATTTCTTTTTAACAATTCGAATATTTCCCCTCTACATACTAAGTATATAACATAATAAAATAACATTCTTTCCCGTAAAAATCGAAATCCAGCGCCATCAATATACAGAATTTATTAACTGCAACGGGCAGTACGAATGAGTCATTTTTGTGTATTTACTTCTTCGAATGTAATTTAACAACTCATTTACGCTATGCTAGAACTAATTTATGAGAATATGATTTTGTCAGAAAGTAAACGAGGGGGGGGGGGGGACTCGACAAAATGAAAGTTGAAACGGGTAATGATCTAAATTTTAATTTAAAGACCACCCCCAGAGTTATGATACGCATCGGTAAAAAATGATAAAATCCAAACTTCCCCTTATAAAACACGAATTGCTTCCCAAAGATCTATAAAACAAATTCAATCATTTTTAAGGCTCAAGGAATAATTTCAATATACATCGAAGAATACGCAATTACTAAAATGTTAAGTGCTAACCATAGAAATTTGAATCAGAAAGATCAATTTCTCAAAGAAAATTGTCAAAAAAAAATCTCTACAACATTAAAAAAAAGAGCAATGTTTTCAGAATTTGTATCGATGCAAAAGCCCGAGATTCAGATTCCTGTTCATGAAATGCAATGACGAATATTTACATCTCATACAGTACATGATCAAAAGGAACCCCCTCCACCTCTAGTAGACATTGTAGTTATATTTCAAGTATTAACAACCAAATCTTAAAAAACTGAAAATTATTTGTTGGGCACAAAATTTAATATCTCAATTGAGAGTGAAAGTTTATAAACCCAGAGAAACTGGTGTCCTCAAATCTTTCTCGCATACTTTATAATAAAGTCATCCCAGAAAACGCCTTTCATGGCACAGCCGTACAATAATTACTAAATATTAAGCTTTGGCGTGAATTGAGCACTTGCGTTGAATCGATCGTGTAATCCTTGGCAAGTTTTATTTATTTATTTGACATTCAATCCCTGGCATATGGTAAATAGTATTCAAAAATCGAATTCATTAGATGCGATCTTGAAAAAATATTGAAATAAATTAACTGACATAGAACTAACTACATTTGTACTCGCAAAATCACATACCAAATTTAATATATTTAAGTCGTTGCGTTTTCCTGCCCCCAAGATTACATGTTTCTGAAAGCACAGATTGACAACCCAGTACAAATTGTCTGTGTTGACTTCCTCTGGATGGAGTCTGCTCACAATTTGATACATATATAAATTATGTTTTTATTGTGTATACTAAATTTCATTCATCTAGCTTGTAGCGGTTTTGAATTATCTTTGTCACAGACCGACAAACAGACAGATACCCATAATGCCAAAAATGAGTTTTTCGAAGTCATGGAAGTCCAAAACTTGATTGAAACAAGACTTTGGCAACGACTGAAACAAGCATGTGACATAACTATATTTGTAGCCACGAAACAAGATTTAACAATTCAATAGTTGCATAAATAGAAGACTTGACAATTAAATAGCTTATTTCTGAAACTAGTTTTCATTTTCGTGTTGACGAAAATTTCGTTCCGAAGAACATGGGTATTCCAGTTTATTCTATGTGTGAGTCGAGGAAAAGGTAACTAGATAAAAATGCAGGAATGTTCCATGTCTTGATTATCGTCGTTTTGTTCCTTACTGATAATAAGCTCATATAAGAATTACCTTGAATTGGACTGGAAAACATTTCAAATGGCCTTTTAACTTGACAATTTATGCACTCGAGAATTTATCCATTTACCATTTACAATTAGGTTTTCCTGATCAAGGTGCGATTTTAAAATTTTAAAGGATTACAATTCCAATAAGAGGGAAATAAGGTTTAAATGCTCAGTGACTCTGTTTTCAGTAATAATATTACAAAAAAAAATGCTTTCAGTTAAAAATATTATTAGATTAATTGCAGATTAATCATTTCCACTTTAATTTAAAGCATAAATTCTACGGGAGCTAACAGAAAATTAGAGAGATACATATTACGTTATGAGTGATGACCTTTATAATATTATGAGTGAATTGAAATTCGAAGTTTTAAAATATTTTAATGAAGAAGCTATTAAAGTAGGAATTACACAAAATAATTATTAAAATTTTAACGAGCGTTAAGATTGGCGAACCGGCTTGTCGCCAAAGGCGGTTAGTACTTATATAAAGCTCAGTGTGTGTGTGTGTGTTGGCGCTCTACAGGCCAGATCGTTTGACCAACAGCTACCAAATTTGGTACGTGTATACCTTGGAGGTCGGGAATGGGCACCTGGGGTCCCTTTTATTGAATTTTTAATTAGTATTTAAATTATTAATTAAAAATTAACTTTCCCGCCAAAAAATCTTATTTTTCCCACCGCCAAATGAGTTAGGCTTCAGTTTTTTTTCACCACGCTAATGAGGCTAGGGTTAACATTTTTCGGTCGATTATTTCAAACGATTCTGTTTATTTTCTTAATGTTTGATGCATTTAAAATTAAACATTATTAATTAATCCATCTTTCAGATTCATTCTGAAGTACTTTTGAATTAAAATAAAACAGAATAAAGGAAATTAAAAATTTCTAACCTGCATAGCGTTACCCCAACTGGAGTAGAAAAATTCCCGCATTTGCGTTACCGTAACTGACGTTGAAAATTCACGCATGCGCATTGAATTCTGATAGTTGACAACGGATTCAAAGCATTTTCAACGGATTCGGACTTGATTTATATTACTTTTAGGTTAGTTGTGTGCTTTTGTTATTAAGTTGTATACATGTTAATTATATATTTTTTGTATACGCTTATATATCGTTTTTTAAGAAGTTTATTTTAACATGTTTTCGACCGATTATTTTAAACGATTCATTTTTTTTCTTAGTGTTTGATGCATTTAAAATTAAACATTGTTAATTAATCGATCTGTTCATGCTGAATCTGAGAAAATTTAGTTGACAAATTCTTGAGATATTACATAAATTAAGATATGTATTCCTTAGTGCCCATAAAGTTTAAACGATCAGTGACTGTTTTCAGTAATCATATTATAAAAACATGCTTTGTTTCAGTAAAAAATATTATACCAATTGCAGATTCATCCTTTCCACTTTAATTTAAAGCATAAATTCTACGGGATCTAACAGAAACTTAGAGAGATACATATTACGTTATGACTGAAGGACTTTATAATATTATGAGTCAATTATATGACTATCAAAATTTGAAGTTTGAAAATATTTTGATGAAGTTATTAAAGTAGGAATTGCATAAAATATTTAATTATTAAAATTTTAACGAACATTAAGATTGGCGACCAGCCGGTTCGCCAAAGGCGGCAGGTTGGTATATAGATACTTTCAAAAATTTTCGGGGAGGGGGGGGGGGG
>JAPMOR010015164.1:0-16855 GCA_026543865.1 Argiope aurantia | reverse complement strand
ATAGATACTTTCAAAAATTTTCGGGGAGGGGGGGGGGGGTAAATGGGTTGCAGTCCCGGTAATGGAAACACTACTTAATTGACCGCATTTTCACAGTGTCTTCGTAAACACCAATTAAGGAATGATCTGTTCCCAACTAAAATGCAGCAGCACATCGAAAAATATTTTAAAAGTTATAACAGAATTCCAACTTGCTTCGTTACTTATTCACACTGAGAATCGGATGAACAACGTAAAATACCAACTGGAGTGGTCCCTCCAAAATTGCTTCGCATACCCTCTAAAAAAAGTATTATCCCAGAGAGCGATAACAATTGCATGGAATTGGTGTATAATACTTATGGCGTGAATTATTATTTTTACTAAATATATCATGTAATCCTATAGTATCGTTGGCGAATTTTTTGGCGATTAATACAAGCCGAGAATAGAATGTGTTTTAAACCAGTTTTTCATAACCGGTTGAAACATAATTTTGACACAGAATTACACTTGTAGTCACAAATTGCGTTCCCATTTCATATATTTAAGCGATTGCGCTTTAGTCTCAGAATTTGCATGTTTCTTTAAGTACAGAACGACAGACGGTTAACGACAGCTCGTTGAATTTGGCCCAAAATCTATGTACCGAAATTCATTCATCTAGCTCTGTTCGTCTCGTAGTTATCGCGTTAACTTATATTCAAGCAGCCGGACAGACAAATCTTCTGAACGGATTTTGTTTAATATTTGATTAAGAATTTGGTTGGAACGACCGTATGCCAAATTTATACCATCCATCTCTAAGCGTTTTTGAATTATCTTAGTCACAGACAGTCAGACATAATGCCAAGAATGTGTTTTTCGAACTCAGAAAAGTTTAAAATGTGGAGTTTCGTCAAAATGTCCAGTTTCAATTTTTCGATGGTTACATTATTTTCTTTATTATTTTAAAAAAAAGAAAGAAAAATAATAAATATGACGCTTGCTAGAACTGCACTGTAACGGGCCAATGGCTCAAAACTTATTTACCGCATTATAAATTAAAATTTATTTACCGCGCCGTGACTGACAGAGGTTCCATCCATTGAGTTTAGCATGATTGAACTATTTAGAGTCCACCCAAGTTTACCGCACAAACAACCCCCTTCCCCCCATACCTAAAAGTCACGCTTTTGGTTTCCTTTTATTCATTCGTTACCTGTTACTTGGTCTCGACTTTGCAAATTACACCATTGCAAAACGGTCATTATTTTCTAAAATACAGTTTAAAATCTCGAAGTCTTTAGCGTCCAAGCACTTTTTTAAGGACTATATGTGATTTGTATTCATGTGAAATATTTTTTTGCAGTGCTGCTCGCTTCTTAATGATGAGCCACTCCTGATCGAGTATCTCCACAGACAATTTCACTTATTTTAAATCATCGGCTTTATTTCTTGCTTAGTAGCTCATTTCTACACAAATAGAAATAATCATACTTTCTATTGGAAGAAATTCTCCAATAATTTAGAGAATTATTGTACGCCAATTCAATAAATTATATCACTGAAATAATATTTGTTCTTTGTGAGGTCCTATCAACCACATTCAATAAATTATTACAGAGAAGCTAATAGTTTGGAAAAAACTTTGTTATTCGGTCAGTTTTATCAGAAGAGTCATTTTTGAGTTTCATTATTTTAATACTATCAACGGTTGTCTGGAGTTCCACTCTTTCAAGGGGCTTTAAATTCTTCCCCTAGGCAGCCGTTAAAATGGTGGTCATTTTAAAAGCTTTATAAATAGATTAGCTTTGGTACCCTGTGAATGAAATCGTTTTCCTTAAAATATTACAGTTTCACAAAGTATATATATATTATAATTTTAATGTAATAAGATTATTTTACAAAATATGACGAATCGAACTGAGACTGTATAAAAAAAATATAATTTTTTTAGCTGAACATTTGATTTGAAAACTATAAAAATACTTTATATCATTTAGAATTTTTTCATTGGAAGTATATGATTGTCTAATGATTTAGAAATTCTCCGAAAGAGCAGAAAATTTCCATTCATAAAATATGCAATGAAGTAGCATGAACTATTTTTCATTAAAACATTCAATTACACCCAACATTACGAATCGAGCTTAGCAAATTTTATGAAATGAAAATTTCCTTTCGTGTTACAAAAATAAATCTCGCCGGCTGCACTATCCTTCATTATATATATTATTACTGGAGATACATGGAAAGATTTAAAATGTATGTCAAATTGATTTAAAAGAAGGTAATGATATTAGAAATACTGGATATCCTATAAATATTAGTATAATAATGGTTTACATACAAAGCGTTAATTATTTCAAAAACGCAGAGCCCGTTTAATTCACTAATTTTCGAGCAAAATAATAGAATTTATGCTACAGCACGTTGCCCGTCAATGGAAAAAAATTAATTTTTATCAATGTGTTGCCATCATAGTGACAAAAGTTCAAATTAAAAAATAAGTTAACTATCATTGCAAATTAAACATAAAAGTAATTTTCAGTCCGTGTATGTATGAAATGAAATAAGTAGGAAGCATGATATTTCTTAAAAGCAAGTGCATGGAAACGTTTTCTATTTTCTTTTACAATACGTAAATTATTAATTTAATTAAACAGCTTTAAATAAGGCAAATATGGTTTATTATGTACAAGATAACTATTCTAATCGGAGCAGGACTGCTAAATAATAGACATATATTTGATAACAAAATGATCTAAATAAGAATAATTATATTTTATATAAATTGGTCCAAGAAATGCTGATGAATTACGCCTTTTAAATTTTTACATATATCTTCTGCCCTGTGAACCATATTTAACAAAATATTCTTAAGACGCAAATAAAAAAAAAACCTTGCACTTCAATCAACTAAATCAATCACTACAACTGACCGATTTATGAAAATTTCAATATCACTATACTTTAAAAACGGGTGATTTTAGATCACTTCATCAACCGCCTCAAAGAAGCCAATCATGTCCCAGAGTTTCTCAAGAGTGATTAGCCTAGATTATGAAAATGTTGATTGTTCTAATATTTTAATATTCATAACTTAAGAAATCGGCCAGATTGGAACGCAGAAGATAGAAGAGTTTATTTAAAAATTAGAGTGTCAATATTTTGCTCTATACGATTCTCTAGAGCAAAAAAGTAATGTTTGAAATTTAAACTTCATAATTTTTTGAAGTGTATTTATAAATAAAAAAATAAAATATTATTACTGACAACATTTATATCCTTTTAAAAATAAAAATAAAAACTGAATGTTTCGTTGAATCAGTGAAATTTTTTGTGTAATAATTCTTTGTGATATAAATTATGAAAATTATTCTGCAGTGCACATAAGACCTCAATACTAAGCGATTCTACTTTTCGTTCTCATAATTTTTTTAAAAATAAGACACTCTGGGATTCATTAAAATACATTTTTATATTAATTGCAGTTTCATCATTTCCAATTTAATTTAAAATTAAGTTTTACAGGTGCTAATAGAAAATTAGAGAGAGATACGTAATCCAATGAACAGAACAGATTAAGTCCTATATAATAGTATTAGTGAATTGCATGACTATCAAAATTTGAAGCTTAAGTATATTTTGCTGAACTATATAGTATGGAAACAAGTTACATAAAATATTTACCGCTGACTGCCAAATGTGGTTAGTACTACATCAAGAAGAAACCAAGCTTAAAATATTTTAATGCATTTGGTTTAAAATGTTTTCTGCGTATTTGTACACCATATCGGGAAAACTTTATTATATTTAATACAATTCTATCTTATCTTAAATCTATTCTTAAATCGGTCGTTCCTCCTTTTGAAATGAACTGTAAGACATTCGAGCAATTTATATATAAAAAAACTTTTGATAAGTTTATTCTCAAAAATTTGAAGATACCCTTCAGAAATGCAGAAAGAACGTAATACTTACTTGAAACTTTGGGTATCTTAAAAATTAAATCATGACAAAAAACATCAGGGACTTCCAATACAAACATCACTTACCTTCAAAATGGAAAAATTCAGCGTATTTGCTGCATTTCTATGTTAAAGTATAAAGGAAATTGAAATGCACATATAGTAAAAAGGAAATTTGAAATATACATTAGCAAATGCGAATTTTTAATGTAGTTACCGAACAGCACATGTGTAAGCATAAGGAATTCTCCTTCTAATCAATGTTCACAATCCTACTTGTGTGGCTCCAACGTCCTTCTCATTTCATTGGAGGGACTCCCTCGAGGCGACATTCTTCGGAAAGGGGCAAGACGATCGCGCATTGTTGGCCAGGCAAGGATTCCTCTTTTTGCTCCACTATTTACCGGGTGGGAAGGGATGAAAATTTGATATTGCCCATAGGCAGAAAAAAATATATAAAGTATCTTTAATATTTGGTATACTTGCGATTTTTCGTGAGACAAACAGCTTGCTTTGGTGATCGACATTTATATAAAAAAGGTGCTGAACACCCATTAGCAACGTAGCCAAATTGATGGCAAGGTAAAGAAGCATATTCAAAGCGAGGCACATTAAACTCCAGACGGCCAGACAGACCATTTGCCCTCTTTCCCCTCTCTTGTCGTTTTCTCAGATCTTTTGATGTATGTTCATTTTACCGACAATTAGCGGGAAGCTCCCGACCGACGTCCACAGGCGAGGGTAGTGCTACAATGAGTCATTTGGCAGATTTACGACTATATATGTAAATGCATCAGGCCGTCGGAAAGGCTCAGGATGTTCGTTTAGACATCATGCAACGTTTCGTCACATCCCCCCTCCGTATGTTCGCATTAGGAAATAGGAAGAGGGAGGAGGCATTTGGCTTCATTCGCCTCTGTGGAATTAAAAACTTCATGGAAGTTAATGCTTTTAACCACTTGCGGAGAGAAGAAATTCCCAAATGCGCTTGCCAAAAGACTCCAACTGTGACTCGCAAAGTATCCGATACATTTATAGAACTCGGAAACAAAATATTTTCTGAATGAATAAATTTTAAATCCAAGACTGTGCTCCGGCAAACACTCTCAGTCGAAGGATGGCGAGCATGATTTTGACTTCTGAGAAAATTAATTGCCTGCAGACGTGTGCAGCATTTGTTAACGAATTTTTGATAAAAAGTTTCTCGTGCATGGCGTATCTATGCACCGCAAGTGGTTAAATTGTTAATATTTATATTATATTATATATATATATATATATATATATATTCATTCCTTCAGTTTTGTCGTATAAGACTTCCATGAAGATAAGCCACGCTGCTAATGGGTCTATGTTTGAAATTATACTTATCCGGGGGGGGGGACTAATAGAAGAATTTCAAGAGCTCTATTGCACAAGGCAATATCGGTAGAGCCACCGCAGTTTAAATATACTAACTTATTGCTATTATTTTGTCTAAGCTTTTGTTCAATGCGTTTATTAAGCCGCAAAATATCATTTCTCGCACACGTTCCGCGGTATTCCTGTCTATTTAAAAATGGTTTTGACCACAAATTATCGAATTCAACTGTGATTAGAAACCGACGAATTCAGTGACGGTTATCAATTTATTGAAAATGAATTTTTCAGTATAAAGGGGTATATCAAAATTTTCGAAACTCAAGAATTATTGAACCAACGATATAAGAAACATTATCGAAAGCTCATTTCTTTCAGTTGTCGCTCCCACTTCCAAATGATTCGAATAAAATAGCAGTCATGCCGATGTTAAGAGGGAAGGCGACAAGAAAAGATTCTATACATTCAGTACATGGTGTTTGATGTTCTATAAACACTAGCTGTTTTGAAGTGTACCCGAACATCATCCGAAAGTTGAGTAGTAATAATTGAATTTTACTGGTGCTAGTATGATCCCAAGACAATAAACAAAGACACCAGGGGAAATTTTTCTTTCGTGAACCAAATTTTGTGTAAAAGCTTTTTTTCCTCCACGAAGTTTTTCATATTATTTTCATAGAAGAATAATTCTGAATAAATATGAAAGATTATTCATTTCAGCAAAAGAAATGCTGCATCATGTTAATAAAGAAATAGATAAATCTCTTCAGAATTTTTTTCACATTTCCAACGTTTACCGTACTTTCATCATTTTACAAAAAGGAGATACTAACATTTCCTTTGTAACATTAGAAACCTTCATTTGATCCTTAAACTTTTTTTTCGTGTGTAAAGCAGCATATCCGGTTGCCTTTCAAACGAGCTTGTTCCTGGACACAGGAATTTGAAAACTCATTGCTAATTATGAAGCTTTTTTGCATTATATAGATACATTTACATTTTAATTTTGAAATCGGAAAGAATTTCATCTCTTTCTACTGGTAAATTTGCCCGACATATAACAATTAAACCAACCAAATAAATTTTCGTATATATCTAGAAATGAAATGAAATGAAATACTGCATTCATTCGGGTTTCAGGTGTAAACTAGAGATTATTCGACAATATTCAGATAGATGAGGCAGAAAATCATACTTATTCAATCCGCCATACAATTTGAGTTTTGAACGTATCACCAGAAAACGGAACAAATTTTGGCGAGTTCCCACACAAGGTAACGGACTGGCTCTAATTCTTAAATATAGTTGCTTATTTCTAGAGTTCAAATTAAATTAGCTCGAGTAGAAAGAGAATAACTAAGTTTTGTCGATTCCATATCAAATTGCCAAAAAATATAAGAATCCAAGCTAACATTTTCAGATTCGTTTGAATTCGAAAGATTTTATTAGATGGATAGGAACAGGAAAATCCATTGCAGAGCCTATTCATTCCACGTGGAAATGCGGTCAGTATCTTTTAAGAGGTAAAGGAATGGGAAATGCAATTGAATTTCAATCAGAAAAAGAATTTCAAAAACAAATGTAACATATTAGTAATATTTTGTTTTATTTTCACGGATAAAGAAATCGACTAAACTTGAATTTTTAAAAGTTAGCATTTAATCAATACAATAAATTGTGTAAAGCATTTAATTCTCAAGAAAAAACACTTACATTTTTGGGAAAAAAATTGTTGCAGTTACCAAAAAGAATTTAATCCTTTTGATGTGGAAAATTAATTCAACACATTAGAAGAAGAAGTATCTTTTATGATGGAACTGTTGAAATCTATTTTAATATGCTCTTTGAGTTCGGGAATATAAGAGCGCCAATATCAAAACTTGAACACACAGGAAGACTAGTATTTCCAGCAAATCTGTTGCTGATTTCTTCACAAATGTTGGACTTTGTTGAGTTGCATTCCTATTACTTTCGGTATTTGATATTTTTGGCATCCTTAGCGACATGAAATGACATATTAGTTTTCAACTGATTGAGTAAAAATCTCATTCAGAGATCTACATATGTAAATCATTAATTACTTCCTGTGGTAAAAAATATTTATTCCAAATGCTTTATAGTTTTTAGCAACTGAATATATTGACGCGTATAAACAAAGGAAGCATATGGATTGCAAAATAAGACATTCTGCTGATTTTCTCAAACCTCCGTGAAAGCTAATGCACAATCATGAATTAAAAATCGAAAAAATAAACTCGACAAAGTGGTAAGTTGTTTTTTAATATATACATGCTCTAATTTAAATAGCATTGCTAAAAACTAAGAACCATGAATCTTGAGCTCAAAAGTGTTTACTAATAATCTCTATTCAACGAAATTTCATTCAATAAAGTTTTAATTTATTAGTGTAATATTCTGAAATTTACTCTCCCTCCCCTCCAACGTTTCGAGACTTGTTATTTTTCGAAGTTCCAATAAAATCAAACTAATAAGATGTCAATAATAGTAACATCGAAAAAAAAAAGAAGAAAAAAACCGAAAGCTATTGAAGATGGTAGAAGTTGTGCAATTTTCTCCACATTGATGGAGATGTCACGATTGCCGAATGTCCAATAAGGTATGGCATCTTTATATGTAACGAAATTTTATAAAGGCATTAAGTGAGTGAACAGAAACATTGCAAATATTATATAATACAAAATGAAAGAGGATTACAATTTCAATAAAATGCTATAAACGCGTTTGCATCTTTCTAATTGTGCGATATATATTTTTATGAAAAGCATGTTTTTTTTTAAATAGATTAATCAAATAAAAGTAGCAATTTTCCTTCATAATATATAATAGGTATTAAAATAACTTATAAAAGATAAATTTTAGACTTTTTTTACCCTCATTTTTTATTCTTCTATTTAACAAGTCTTCTTTATAAGAAATTTTTCTGTAAAATGACGAGACTACATCAAACTGGACGGATAATGATTATATTGAAGTGAATCTTCATAAGCGCCCTCCTATGTTTGGAAGTTCGCAACTCCGAAATTAGCATTGGCACCTTTTCATGCCAAAGATATAATCAGCTCTTTTACTCCACCAAATGAATAATATTCTTTACGAAATCTGAACTCGTGAAGATAAATAGAGCTTATTTCAAAGAGTAGCACCAAATGGAAAGCCTCAGAATCGTTCTTCCTCGCTTAGCTGCAAGTTTACATGAAAGTAAATGTGTAAAACAATTTTATAAATCCTTTTTCAACCATTTCTTTGGGGAATTGACCATAACTCTCAGAAGTAGCAGCCTATCTACAAATGAAAAGTTAAATTTACTTAACATTTTCTCACAAGAATTTTATGAAACCATTTTCTAGGGATTGATAGTTTTAATATTTCCTTGAAATGTCTTCTTTTTTTTCTTCTTTTTAATGCTCTAATGACTAAAAATTCACAACTTTTGAATTCTTTAAATTTGGGCCAAAGGGTACTCTAATCGGAGTTCTCGTTATGAGGATTTTTTAAACGCAAACTCTAAAAATAAATGAACAATTTTCGTCTGAATACGATATTGTAAATAAAATGCAATTTTATCCCTAATAGAATAATAATGAATGACAAATAGTATAATAATAAGAAAGCCATTATTCTTTTTACCTAACAACAAGAGGGAATATTTGAAACTGCAAAGTTTGTTTCGCTTTTAATATCAAAATAATAAGATGCTCTACAAATATTGCATATAAATGTATAATTTGTAGAAACGTTAAATGAAGCTATTAAAAAATTAGAAACCGATTTGATAAATGCGAGTTATTTTGCAAAAGGAAATTATTTGAAAAGCATTCGGATTAATGGATTCAGATTAGTTTACGATTTTATTATGTTCATTTTCAGCGCACTGGACAAATTTAAAGCTTCAGAATGCATGCGAATCGTACTTCGAGAATAAGAAATTTATCCCAAAATATTTTCCTTGGCCACATTTTGTGCAAATTTTTTAAATCTTCAAGAATGAAGAAAGGAGAGGAGAAATAAAGAAAAAAAAAATGCTAACGGTGCACTTTCAAAATTGAAAACGAATGAGTCTTTCTCATATCCATGGAGCTCTCGCTGCAAAGTCCCGCCTTCAGAATTTACGGTTTTAACTATTTGTTCGAGTGCCATTTCATTTTCAGGTCAAGAGCAAACAGTTTATTAGCTTATAAAATATTCACGTTAAAAATGTAACGGTTGGATAAAATCCTGCATTCCAAACTTATTCAGCTTCAAAGCAACTCGACTTTCTATTACCGGGATTGAAATAAAAATGGGCAGTTCTTATTGAGCAGCAGAGTTTTCTTAAGTCTCATACCTATTAACATTCATTTTGGTTTTTGAGGAAAGGTTTCTATATTTCTATGGTCACTAAAATAAAATAAAAATTCAGTTTTATTTTTCTATCAATTTTAATTATGAAAGAGAAGACTGCTTCTATGTTAAAACTCAAAAGTTTGGTTTGCTGTGGCAAAGCGAATAAAACTGCAATGTGACATTGCATTGCGAGCCAAACAAAATACAGCTGCGAAAGAATGCAGTCATTTACTAACTAGGAATTTTCATTCATTTTGGAAAAATCAATTTAGTAGCTAAAAATATTGGGTAGTAAATATTTAAACTAAATGAAATCTTTAAATCTCATTTTAATCTTGAGGTAAACAAGGAAATAGTACACTGCTTAAAAAAAAGTAGAAGGACACTTGATTTTGTAACAATAACCGAAAAATATTTTATTTTTACTAAAATTTTTTATTAGAAACATTTAATAAATATTTCAAAAATACAATTTTAACATCAGAATTATGATGTTCAAACATAAAATATTAATGGTAACAAAAATAGTTTCTCTTTTTTGAAACTTTGTAAAAAAAAGTAGAAGGGCAGCATTATAATGAATGAAAAAATAGTGACTTTAATAAGGAATGGTCTTCCCATTGGTCTTTATAACTTCAAATATTCTGTTTGGAAGTGAATTGTATAGAATTTGAATTTCAGTTTGACAAAAATTGTCCCACGTGTCATTCAATGCTTCTCGAAGCTGAGTTTACGAATCAAATTGCCTTCCATCAGCATAAACTCGACGAAATAGCATTGCCCAGATGTTTTCTACTATATTAAGGTCAGGACTTTTGATTGGCCATGGTAAAACATCCACATTATTTGTTAAGAACCAATTTTTGATTCCAGTCGCGGTGTGAATGGAAGCTCCGTCTTGCTGAAACTTCCACTCTTATAGTCTGCAATCCTTTCAAAAACTCATATACTTTCATAATTACAGCACGATTTAGACGAAATAAATATGCTGCGCTTCAATCACAACCACCACATCAGACACTTTGATTATGAATTACTCTATATTAAATCACGCCGCACTCATTTCTTCTTTCTTTTTGAATATCACAAGTATATATTCAAACCGCTACTTCCATACGTGTTGAGTAGAATTTAATATTATATATTTTAAAAATCGACCACTTGAACCGCAACTCGCCCATGCGTTACTTTACAAAAAAATTATTTTAACCTTAAAACAAAAACTGCATAAAAACTTGCAAATTTTATATATGATAAAAATACTTTTTAATGCGCATGTTATATAGGATTAATAATAGGAAAAAAAATTTCTTTACGGAAGTTTTATTCCAAAGTTAGAGAAAAAGAACTTCATATTCAAATTTTTTTTAAAAATCTGATTTAAATATACTATCAATTTTAACGTATTATTGTTATTAAATATTAAAACAAATCTTCCCTCTGACCAGAACATATTATGCTCAGATATTTCAAATTCCTTTGTAAGAATTTCAGGCAGCTTTAAAGCGTATTATAAGAAATCACGTGCTTTTCCGAAACCTAATGGTAGCCTCAAAGCTATCGTACACAACCACAACCCCCGGGGGTTGTGACACAAACCGTTCATTATGCAAAAGAAATAATTTTAATTTCTCATTTAAAAATTATCGCTTAGTCAAAATGACTCTAAAATAATTAATAAATATTTGAGGGTAGTCGGCATTTTCTTTCGGACTATCTCATTTCACCATTCGTCAATATAAAATTTAATTTGTTGAAAATAAAAAAAAAATATCAATAAATTATTCGATTAGAAACAGACTGAAAATTTTACATAACAACAAATCAAAATTCCCATCCAACTAACGTAATGTGGAATCATCTGCCAATAGATCATGAAATTGTTTAACATAGCTTATATAATAATTAATATTTAATACCAAGTTCTTTTTCACTGGTATAAAAAAAATGTCGTTCTCGCGAAACTGTTTACGCAATTACTCTGAACAAGTTTTTATTTGAAGGGGGGGGGGACTGAAGAAGCAATAAAATCGGTCTCTATAAATGTACAAAAGACATCTGATAATAAAAATGAATGAAATGACAACAGAAGATTTCATTTTGTTAGCCATATGAACGGGGAAATATAAACATCGCTGTAAATAGATACAGCAAAATATTGAATTCGCAGCAGATGAGCTTTCAAATGAAAACCATACAAACAGTTCACTTTATCAAACTATTTGCATAGAATGAGATTCTAATCAATTCTTTGAAAAAAAAAAAAACCTTCAGATTTAATCAAAAATATTGCGCAATTATCACAAATGCATTCTTCTCCCCCCGCTTTTTTTTTTTTTGAGATTGGCCATAATTAATCTTCACTTCAGCTCAGTTTAAAATGGGATGAACAAAATTCATTGCTATAAAGAACTGAAATTTTACACAACAAGCCAGTTTTGAACGCTGATTTAGTTTGGATAAAGTTACTACTCTGTTGAAAAACAGAATGTGAAAAGTACAAAAAAGGCGAAGAGCTTATACATATAAATTGTCTTTCCTTTACGTTGCATTTAACACTGAACAATATCGGATCAGATTTCTATAAAATTTTCTTATTATTCCATGACCCTTCATCGGTAGAAACGTAATTTTCTTGTAACTCCACGATCCTTCCCTGACAGCGATCCTTTAATTTCTACAAGATTCAGTTTTATGATTTGACCAATCATGTAGGGAACTGTATTTTGAAATGGCAAGGAATCGAAAGGAATTGAGAGAATATTTATGATTTATAAATGTTAATTAACAAGCATGCATTCATAGGATGTCTGATACTTTTACGTAAAAAAAACTGTCAAGTAAATTAAAAAAATTAAAAGATATGAAACATTGTTCAAATTTCAGAAAGGTTTCTGTCATTATCACTACCTATCCATTTCCGATATTTTTCATTTGGAGACAGAAGGCGTGGCTATCGTAGTACAAACAAAGTTGTGATTACAGCATTTTAAAAAAATATGATTGCAGCAAGTACGTCTTGATTACAATTATGGGATGAAGAGAAGATAAGACAAAAATTAAATTAATTTAGAAAAAGATGAGGTTGCTCAAGCAGTCAGTTCTGACATTTAAAACCATAGATTATAATTATGAAGTAAATAAGTATTTTAGAAAATTTAATAATAGTTTAGTGTTGCAAAATAATTTTTTATCCTTTTTCTTACAAAATAATTCTTCTTAATCTTTAAAAAAAATTATTATATTAATTTTTAAAATATAATATTCATAATAAAAGAAATCCTTTTTCAATTCAGTCATTTCATATTTTTTTTTCTCATAAATTCTATAAATTCCATTTCATTCAACTTCATGTAACAAGGAATTGCATCTTTACCAATATAAAGTAGCTTTGAAAACTTTGTTTCTGTTTTGTTGTTTACAGAAAACTTTAAAATTTTTAAATGATATCAAAAATAGCATAATATCTATTTAAAGTTTATCGTTATTCTCTTATTAATGAACTTTTAAATAAATACATTTTTTAAGTATTAATGAATAAAGATTCCAAAATTTTTTCAAAAGAAAAAAAAAATCGCCTGCCATTATACTAAAATCTAAGGATTATGATATTTGAAAATTATTAATTTCTTCAAGATATACCGATAGTACATATCATCTGATACAATCATGAAATAATATTGATAAATTTAATTTGAGCCACATTTTTCACATGCAGCACAAAAATATTACCCAGCTATAGCAATGTATTCGTAATTTTTTAACAAAGTTAGAAATGCAGTTATCTCCCCCCCCCCCTCTAACCATTATTTAGCTTGCTTCGACTAGAAATTAAGGAAACTTAATACTTATCATGTTGCATCTTCGGGCATTTTGAAAAATTTTATGGCAGGAAATTTTTTTCTCTTTAAGCTGTTAACCGGGTAATGAACTTATGTTCAATTCGTTTTGCATTGAAATATTCCGTCATACCCAGTTAACAGGTTAAGGAGTTTATGCATTTATATATACATTTAATAAAACATGTACATATACTTTTTTTAATATAACACATCAACTATACAATTTAAAAATCACAATATTGATAAAGCATATCAAAATATTTGCGAAACATTTCATATAACTTAAAGGGAGTGGTTTGATTTTTTTCTTCATTTTTTTTCTTCTTTCTTTTGTATTTTTTCAATTATTTTTTTTTAATATTTCTTTTTTTATTTCTATTTATTTTCTTTTTTTAATTTCTTTTTCTTTTCTTTATTTTTTTATTTATTCTCTTTTTCTTTTTTTATTATTTTCTTTTTTTCATTTTTTTTTTATTTTCACTTTTTTTTTATATCTTTTTCCTCCCATTATAGCAGACAAAACAATGACACTCTAAAGATAAAACTTTACACTTTAAAAATTTCTTTATATTATACTATACTTATAGTAAATTAAATCACATAAAAACAGTTAATATCTTAATTTAAAATCACAACGAAAATGCTTTAAACAATTCCACAAGCAAAAATTAAAATTCTTACTCGAACTGCATGGGTTTCAGTTTTTAATTTGTCATATGCACAAGATGTGAATTCTATGTATAGTCGGCAAATTTTAAAATACCAAAAATATTTAAAATTAAATGTGAATTCAAGAATTTAAAGTATACAAATAATCAAGATTATAAAAGCTGACAGAAATAAGACATTCTATTAATTACTTTTATACAGAATATTTCTTGATTGAGAGATTGTACAATTTCGAAATGACATCCGAGCATGCCCAGAAGTTACTTTCAGAGCAGCTCGGCCCATGCATTCATATCACAGATTAAATTCAGGAATTCTTTTATTTATTAAGAATTCGAAAATATAATTACAGAACTTGGATACCAAAATGAAATGCATTTCATTTAAACAAATTTATAAACGTTTCAGTAAAAAAGTATCCTTAAATTAAAACAAATATTTTTTTTCTTTTCTATTTTGAAGTCGGAAATTCGTATTCTTCCTACTTTAGAATCGAATTACAAATTCATAATTTTTTTTATTTAAACGTTTTGTTATCTTGTAAGAGTTGAAATAAAATTTCAGTATTTCTATTGTTTCACAGAAGAAAAATCAATATTAACATTTGAAACCGCTCACAAAAGTTACATAAGTTCGATTAAAAGTATAGACATATTAAATGAATTTTTTTGCACCAATGTATGTTACAGTATTCAAATGCAATGTTTACTACACATATGACTAAACCTGGAAAAGACGTTCTCTTTTTAGGATGAACATTATTGATTTTTTTTTCTTCCGCTTATTATTTTATAAAAGTTATGTTACTAGATGTTAGATACTATATTCTGACATTCCAATTATTAATACTACCATCTTTGAAAACTGCACCACCAAAGTCTGTGCAAAGAGAATATGTATAATGAAATCTTTATACATTCATATCGATCATTTCAGTATCTTCAAAACAATTTCCCATGTCAGTTGTTGGTCACAACAGCAGGATCCTGAAGGTTATTGATGCGTTTAAATAACAGCTTCTGACTATATGGAATGAATGGATATCCACGTGAAAGTACCGATAAAAGTTAATTAACATCAGCTATCAAATGGACTGACAGGTGGTTGATACATAATTTGCAGACGAATACACTGAAATAATAAGTATTTGTTGAGTTGCCAACTCGAAATGCCACTGATAGTTTTTTTTTTAAATTTTGCTTCAGCAGTCTTGACGTGGCAAATATCACTCTCTGCTATCCATTTCTTACGACATAAGATCGAATGCTACCGTACTTCATTCTCTCATTCTACCCCCTTCTCCTTAGCCCACAGACACAAAGAGTGGGAGGAGCGGGTTCACTAGTTAATACACTGAGTACACCGGCAAAGATCAGTAGTCTAGCACAATCAAGCTAAGCATGTGATTTATTTATGTCCAGCTAAATACATAATGCAGGCAAAAAGACCTCATCGTGTCCTATTTCCAACGACTATTAGAACTGCCTTTGCTATGCTCTCAAAGACAGGTAAAAAAAGTCAGTGCTGAGCAGGTTACAGCTTGAAGAGACCATTTCGCTTCGTTTCGAACGGCAGCATTGATTTTGTTGGTTTATGAGAAGATCCGATTATTGAATGCAGATTGCTGGATAATACAGTCTTAACGCAGAAAGTGTCTTTGGCACAATATCTCTTTGTATATAAGGTTGAAGAGGTCCTGCGAGGACAGCAGAGATTCGTAAGGTGCAATTCCAGGGTACATAGGCAGATACCTTTATCCAAAGTCATCTCGTATTTTCCAGCAGTTTTTGCAACCCTTGATGTTTCAGTTCAAGTCTCATATCGGACATTAAAGCTTCTTATATGTCTCACGCATTTTCCAAGAAAGGCTGCTATTTGGCACCAACTACGTCATTATCAGAAACATACATGCGGTTTCAAAGTCTATCAATAGGTTAAGGCACGTTTTTTTTTTTTTTTTTTTTCTCTTCTCCGTAGCTGGAGCACGAATTTGGACTAAGGTGTTACAAATGTATAAGGACATGTAGATAGCCGGCAACAAGTTCTTTACAGAGATAAATGCCTTTAGCATAACATGTTTCTCTCTGTATTATGTCCAAAGAGGTCCTGTGAGAGCAGGAGAGATTCCCCACGGCACACCTCCATAGATACATTGGTAGGCAGATCTCTTTATCCAAAGGCTTCAGTAGTATATGAAAACAAAGAAACAGAAGAAGTCAAAGAAATAGATCTATAGATTTCCTATATTCTGCAACCTTCCAGTGAAAGAGTGTTGCTTGATATTAGTAGTTATGCCGTCATTAGAAAGATGCCGATTGGTTTTATAGAGCTTCACAGTTGGTTCAGTCTTTTTTTTTTTCCTTCCGTCTTCTGAACACGAATCTTGGACATAATATTCGTCACTAAGGGGTTACGATGGACATTTTCTAGTCCAGGACCTTATCGTCCAGTTGTTTCAGTTCGATTAGCTCACCAAGTAAATCTCGATGAAAGGTTCCAGAAAACCTTTTCAAGTGGGTGTACACAGTATAATGTCTTTTTACTTCCTGAGCAACAGTCACTCAGATTTCAAATAGTTCCAACACTAATTCAAAATTATTTTAACACAGTGCATGGACTACCAACAGGAGTCACTGTCCTGTGTATTTTGTAAATTTTTCAAGCCATCAAATAAAATTTATGATGTTGCAGTTTTCGAAAAAAAGTAGT